>CATIWQ010017421.1:0-29086 GCA_949673415.1 Euphorbia schlechtendalii | reverse complement strand
TATATATATATATATATATATATATATTGTAAAATACATGAAATATAACATAATAATTATTATATAAAAATTAAATTTTATTAAGTATGAATTACATTTTTATATAAAATAAATGTACATGGAGGAGATGAATTTGATAGTGACGATGGAGGTAGCTGTGATGGAGGGGTGGAGGAAGTAGTAGTAATATAGGTAGAGGAAGTGGTGGTGGCGGGGTGGATGAGGTGGTAGTAGTGATGGTAGCGGTATTTGAGGAAGAAGTGGATGTGCTGGTGTGGATGATGGTGGAGGGAATGGTGGTGGTGGTGGTGACGGTGAATGAAGGAGGTGGTGGTGTTCGTGATGGAGATAATAGGATGGAGGAAGTAATGAATGTGTTAACGTGGGTGGAAGAAATAATGGTGCTGGTAGTGAAGAAAGCGGTGATTTCTGGGTAGAGGTGGTGGTGATGACGGCGGTGGATGGAGGAGGTTGCGGTGATGGTGACGATAGCGGTAGCGGAATAGAGATAGTGATGAATATGTTGGTGTTGGTGGAAGAAGTGAATGTGATAATAGTGGAAAATGTGAAGTAGAAAAACAAGGGAAAATGTTTTCCCATCTTTTTTGGGAAAACATTTTCCATTATTTGCACTACATTTTCATATTGACTTGCGCATGATTTTCCTTTTAATTATTTTCCAAATCAAACAAAAGTAGGAAAATTAGGAAAATATTTTCCTACGTAAAATTTTCTTGGAAACAAGAGCTTAAGATGAAAAGAAAAATCTCCGATCCAATATGACTTGAATCTGGAATCTTTAGAATCCATAAATCCGTCTTAACCATTTAACCAAGACCTTAATCAAAACATACATGTATTCATTAATTTGTGCAAATTTATTATAATTCAAACATACTTTCCTTATTCAATTAATAACATAAATTTTTTTTACGGTTAAAATTGATTTTAAGAAGCCAGTGTTTAAAGTGTAATACATGCTTCTAAAATAATCACTACATTTAGTGTAAAGCCATATCAGAAATTACACGCCAAATTAATAACGAATAAAAACACACAATTTACTACTTGGTTTAAAGTGTAACTTGCCACAAACAATGTTAAAAAAAGTCATAAATCTTTAGCTATGAGAATTAGAATAAAAAATGAATTCTTTCTACATATTATTGACAAAATGAAAATTAACTCTGTTCCTTTTGCCTGTCATTGAACTGTTATGTCCTCGGATTAATTTCAATTTTTTTTTTGTAAAACTTTAAGACCATAATTTACATGCCTAGCCTATCAATTTTATGTCAATAAGCAAGTACATCTCCTAAGAAAAAGTTATGCAAATGTAATAAAACAAAAATAAACATGAATCACATGCGAATAATTTATACTTTTCCCTCAACTACATTTTGATTTGATTCTTCGTAGTTGCTAAACCCCTTACTTCTATAATTATACATAAAATTCGTCTTATTTAATCATTTTAACCAACCATTTGAAATTAGTACCTCAAAAAGTCAACAACTAACAATTTTGGAGTTTGATCAATTGGTAACCTAGAAAAATTGAGCAATTATTGCTTCAATTTTCCATCTCCAAATATGCATGTGGTCCATATAGATTTTTATGGATCTAAGGGGATTGTTTGGCAGCTATAAGCATCTGCTTATGAACAGAAAAAGTCTTATTCAGTGTTCACATTGTCGAAGAACTAGAAGAAAATTGCAAATAGAAATCCAACTCTGTAAAGGTGGAACCCATTTTAAGATGAATCTCAAGCTAGTTTGAGATCACTTTTGGCATGCTTAGTTAAAATAGTATGTAAAATCATGTTTCCTCAAAATCATATGGAAAACATTTTTGGGCTAAGGACATCGTCCCAAGCACGCCCTTCATGTGCTTTTCTAAAAAAGAGTATATCTGACGTTTCATAAAGTAGTAAACTGGACGTTGCCTTTGTTAGGCTCTGTAATTTTCTATCTAAAATTGGGCCAAAAAAGATAGGAACCTGCAAAAATTTAGGTAATGAATAAATTACTCACAAGTAGAATTTCTTCTCTGGCATTGTGTTAACAGCCTTGGATATTCAGATGATCGTCTTCTGAGATATTCCATTACTTGCATTTGCTCGCGATGTTCAGCTGAAGAATGTCTTCTGTGATAAGTTGATTGCCCCTTTATTCTCATTTGATCGAAATCTATTGATGAACTAGGTTGAGATGAAGAACAATAATGTTCTGTTTGCATTCTCTGCAAAACATCTTCTATGTGCTCATCTATTAGAGGAGGACTCAACGGCTCAGGCAACTCAAAGTCTTTTTTCCTTAGCATTTGAACTATGTTCGACATTGTTGGTCGCGAATCTGGTGATTCTTGAGTACATAGTAGTCCGATTTGAATTACTCTTTTCATTTCTTCAATCTTTTCTACTGTTATGCTTTTGTCGATGATTTCGTGTATTGTATTTGACTGGAAGTGCTTCCATGCCTGCATTGTCAAAATAAGAATGGATATTCTGACCTAGAAACCGGATACAAAAGATCAGGATCAAGTCAAGGTTAAAAAACTTACATGGTCGATCAAGTTTTCGAACATATTCTCAGATTCTCTCCTAGTATTTTCTGAACCAGTTACTACTTCGATCACAAGAACTCCAAAGCTATAAACATCAACTTTCTCAGTCAATTGTCCACTGGTCATATATTCAGGAGCAATGTACCCACTAATGGATACATTTCAATACAGAAAGAAAGTAAAAGTGTCATACTCCAATATATAATAAGGCATATCAATTGAGAAAAAAATAAAGAGATCAGATTCAACTTCTTACAATGTTCCAGCTATAGCCGTGTTGAGTAAGGCATGATCACATGAATGAAATCTAGCTAATCCGAAATCCGAAATTTTCGGTTTATATCTCAAATCTAATAGAATGTTGCTAGCTTTAATGTCACGATGAATAATGCGAACTTGGCAAACTGAGTGGAGGTATTCTAAACCTTCAGCTGTTCCTGTGATGATTAGAAGCCTCTTTTCCCAGGTGAGTTCTTTCTTCTTTTCTTGATCTTTCTTCCAAGGGTTGCATAAAAAATTATGGACGTGGTTTAGAACATAAATAACCAAAAAACAGCTATGCCATAGCTGATATATTTATGTGATGACTAAATGAAGCAGGAAATAATCTCAATTACAGAATTGAAACTCAGTTGGCTAACCAAATAAGATGAGGTCAAGGCTTTTGTTAGCTAAGTATTCATAAATGAGAAAGCAGTCAACACTAGTGAAGCAGCAACCGAGAAATCGAACCAAGTTTTTGTGTTGTGCTCTGCTGATAATATCCATTTCATTGCAAATTTCCTGGATTCGGCTCTTGTTGTTGACATATAGACGCTTCACTGCGATTTCTCTACCATCCGGTAAGGTCCCCTAATTCACAGTTTCATCAAAACAAGACTTTTCAATTTAAAGACCACATATACATGAATAATTGAAGGAACCAGAGTGAAAATTGGAAGGCATTTGTACTTGAAATACTTCACCAAATCCTCCTCCTCCAAGTTTATGAATATCACTGAAATTTTCTGTTGCTTTCTGTATTATTGCATGCTTGAACTGCAAAAAGTGCAGCCCTTCGTCTAACAATTGCAAGTCCTCCATTCCTGAAAATATGAGAGGAACAATTCATTCTTCGCTTCAATTATCTCACTAAAAATCAGCACATGATAGTAATTACTTGCCTTTCAAATTTTTGATGTTATTTCTATGGTAAGTGTGCTTGCCAAACCACAGACCTACACTAATTGCAAGCAAGGAAACTATAACCATGCCCATGAAAAATGCAACATATGAATATACTTCTTCTGCAAGAGAAAATCGAATTAGAAAACAAGAGAAAATCAACAAAAATTCTGCAGATGATGAACAAGAACAACCTCTGTTTTCAAAAGAAGATTCTCTGGAGAAAGCGAAATCAGCGTAACGGAGAAAACACCCAGCATTAAGAACACGGGCCTGCGTCGAAGGAAGGCAAGATAAGGCAGAGGAAACAGCACGAGAAAGGCAGGTTCTGCACTTATCTTTATCCAAAATCTTCCAGCAACTAGCCATGCCGTAAGCTGTAGCGCCGAGTATAGTTGCTTTCTGCGCTGCAAACCCTCGCCAATCTGGGCCTCTCGTCGGAGCATTCCGCAGCATCTCATTCAGGACTGTCTTCACAGCTTCTCTGAATGCCTTTTTCGAGCTCACATTCCTTCCACATTTCTAATCGAGAATACCAAACAAATTGATCAAATAGGGGAAAATCGGTTCCAATCAACCAAACGGAATGAAATCAAAGAAGAGGAAGATAGGAATTACAGTAGAATCTTGAGGAGTTAGGACTTCGCGGTAAAATGTATAGTTATCAGCCCTAATAAAGCAATCGTCAAAATAAACGCGGCCTCCGGTGTTAGGGAAGCAGGGAGGGATTAGAGAACTAATCTGAGCAAAACACATTTCACATTCGAGCGAAGAAAGATCATCCATGCATTGAGAAAGCACATACAATCGATCAGGAGGATTTCCAACAGCTTTAATGGCGAATTTATTCCGTGTCATTTCGTCTTGCATGAAATCGGTGATATTTGAATAATACTGGAAATAGTTAGATACATTTTTCACATGAACATTTCCACATATTCGGTTGAAATAATCTGAGTTTCCAAATTGGCCTGCGGACGAAATTTTCATCCACAATATCATCAAGCTTATCAAGAGGAGATGAGCAATTGCCATTACCAAAAGTAAGAGAAAAAGAAAAAAAAAATTTATGCATTTGACGAAATTACTTATAATTGCTATTAGACCTGTTGGCAGGACGAGGTACCGCCCGGCCCGAGCCCGCTTCAACGGGTCCGGTTTGGACACTCGTTTTTTTAAAAAGTTCGATCTGAGTCTGAACCCGTCGAAGTTCGAAGATTTATGGGCTAGGCTTGATTTTTATATAAATACCCATGTCCGGCCCGAACCCGGCCCGACAAATAATTTTATTTATTTATTATATATTTATACATTAAATTTATAATTATTTTAAATTCCTATATTTTATCCTATTAAATTTGTATACTTGATTACAATAAATATTACTAAATATTAAAGATTTTAAGTAAACAATGCAATTATATTAAAAATTTAAATATATTTTTATCTACTTTATATTTTTTTTAACTTAGTTTAATAAAATAATTTATAACAAAAAAAAATATTCATGGACTTGGGCTGGGCTTGAGAATGACCTTGTAAACCTAGTCTGAACCCGGCTCGAGCCCAAAGTTCTAAAGTATGGGCTTGGGCCGGGCTTGGGTTAGCGTTTTTTGTAAAAAACCCGCGAAGCCCGGCCTGAACCCTGTCCGGCCCGCCCGACTAACAGGTCTAATTGCTATATTTAGAAAGGTAAAATATCTTGTCTGCCGAGTTTGTTGTGGTGCAAGTTCCTGAGAGACGAATATTGAAGTATAGTTTGTATAATTGTAAAGTAAATGTAAATTCAGGTATTAAATTGTAATAAGTTTAAATAGCTGCTAGATTAAGGACCTATATGCAATTAAGATGTTTAGTTAGTTAGATTAGATTAGTTGCAGAGTTATAAATATTTAGGGATTTTTAGTTATCAAAAATCAATTCTCTTAATCTTCTTCTTCTGTAATTCTCTCTCTTTTTTCAATTAATAAAAGATTCAATTCATTCTCTTGTTCTTCAGTTCTTCAATTTCGTTATTCAGTTCAATATCTTGACATGGTATCAGAGCGTATTTTTGCTTTCGTAGCTCTCCTTTGTGTTTCTCTTGATTAATTTCTCTGAAATTTCCTTTTAGTCATTTCTCTTGGAAGGGCTCAAGATTTCTTGAGCTTATTGGTCGAATTTTTCTTTTCTTTCTCTGAGTATTTTTTATTTACCCTAAGTTGCAAGGATGGCAGCAAGAAATCAAGTAAAGCTGGATGAAAATAGTTCATTTTATCTTCATCCTGGTGAGAATCTGGCTTTAGTTTTGGTTACTCCTCTTCTTGATCGGACAAATTATCATAGTTGGGCAAGGAGCATGAGCATGGCTCTTATGTCGAAGAATAAGCTTAAATTTGTGGATGGAACTATAGGAAAACCAACGGATCCCATTTTCTCTTCTTGGAGGCGCTGCAACAACATGGTTTTGTCATGGCTGTTGCGTTCACTCAGTTCTTCGATTGCTCAAACAGCAGTTAACTTTGAAGTTGCAGAGGATCTTTGGAAAAATTTAAAAGAGAGCTTCGCTCAATCTGATGCTTACAGAATTTCTAAGCTACAAACGGATATTTTCACTATTTCTCAGGGTAACAGAACAGTAACAGATTATTTTTCTTCTCTTTAGTTGCTTTGGAGTGAATTTTTGAGCTTGAGTCGTTTGCCTTTATGTAAATGTGAAGGTTGTGTTTGTAATATTACAAATAGTATTAGAAAAGGTTAAGAAGAAAAATTAGTGATTTGTTTTGTTAGGGGCTTAAATGGGTCTTTTTCCAGTATCAAATCCCATATTATGTCTATTGAGCCGTTACCTGTGTTGAATAAGGTTTTTTCATTGCTATTACAATATGAAAGGGAGTTTGTTTCTGTTGAAAAGGAGTCATGTAACCAAGAGTTAGCATCTTTTGTTAGAAAAGGGAATTCTTTTAGTGGGCAGAATATGGTTCTAATGCAAGTCAAGTTAGGTGGAATGGCAATGGTGGAGGGACCGTTCAATCTAATGTTTTTGGTCAAAGTGCAAATAATAGTAACAGTAATAATGTTTTTTCTTATGGTAGTGGCTTTAGGAGATAAAATTTTCAAAATAATAAAGGAGTCGCTTGTTCTTTTTGCAAAGGAAGTCATCTTGTTGTTCACTGTTGGAAGAAAAATGGTTATCCACCGAATTTTAAATCAAGATTCAGTATGATTAATTCAGTTAATTATTTTGAAGATTTAGATCAAGATATGTTAGAGGAAGATCTAATGAATGATGGACAAAGAGCTTTTGTTCAAGATTTTAATCCTCCTGATATGAGTAGTTATAATGGTTGCTCAGCTCCTAGTACTAGCAATTTTGCTACTAACAGTGGTTTAGCAAATTTTGCTGTTTCTCCTCATGTTTTTTCTCAGGAGCAGTTATCTCATTTGGTTCAGTTAATTCAGTCTCAAGCACAAAGTAATGCCAACAGTGGTGTGCATGGTGGAATTCATGCTGCTTCAGCAAGGGTGGAAAGGATAAATCAGACTTCACAAAATTCAGATTCAGGTATTTTCTATCCAAGAATTCTTGGGTTATTGATACAGGGGCTAGCTCTCACATAGCTAATAATTTGTCCTATTTTAATGAAGTAAAATTTGTTAAAATTTGGCATGTGTTATTGCCTAATGAAGTTAGACTAGAAGTTACACATATAGGTAATATAAAAATGAGTTGTGATTTGTTGTTAACTAATGTTTTATATGTTCCAAGTTTTCAATATAATATTTTATCTGTTACCAAATTGATGAATAATATGAAATGTGAATTAGTTTTTAATGACAAATGTTGTATTATTCAGGATATTTTGACCAGGAAGAAGATTGGTTCAGCTGAGATTGTGAATGATCTTTACTTGCTTAGTAAAAATGTGTTTCATCATTCTTATAGTTTTATAGAAAAATGTACTGATGATGAGTTATGGCATTATAGGTTAGGCTATCTCTCGAATAAAAGATTAGCTATTATACAGAAGAGCAATCCTGATATAACTGTATCTTCAGATATTGTATGTGAAATTTGTGCACAATCAAAACAAAGAAAACTGCCTTTTTCTTTTTCTAAGTCCAATTCTATAGATATATTTGATCTTGTTCATATTGATATATGGGGACCTACTTTTTCTGTTATGAATGGATCAAGATATTTTATGACTATTGTTGATGATTTTTCTAGATTTACATGGGCTATAACTATGAAACATAAAAATGAGGCTACTGAATTGGTTCAGAATTTTTATGCTATGGTTTATAATCAGTTTGGAAAGCCAATTAAAATAATTAGAATTGATAATGGGCTAGAGTTTAATATGTTTGCTTTTTATGCTAAAAATGGAATTATTCATCAAAAGTTCTATGTAGAAACTCCACAGCAAAGTGGAACTGTAGAGAGAAAACATCAACATATTCTTAATGTTGCTAGAGCTTTAAAAATACAAAGTGGTTTGGATGTATCTTTTTGGAATTATTTTGTTGCTTATGCTATACATATAATTAATCGAATACCTAATCCTTTGTTAAAAAATGTTAGTCCTTATGAAGTGCTGTATAAAAGAGTGTAGATTACAATTTGATTAAAGCTTTTGGTTGTTTAGTTTTTGTGGGAACTCTAAATAGAGATAGGACTAAGTTTGATGTTAGAGCAGAAAAAGGGATATTTTTAGGTTTTGAGAATGGAATGAAAGGTTATAAAGTTTTTTGTTTAAGGACAAATAAGGTTATTATATCTAAAAATGTGAAATTTCATGAAAAGGTCTTTCCACAGTTAACAAATAGAGATAGCATAGATAGAACTGATTTGGTGTATAATGAGCAAAATGAAACAGAGGAAATTTAAAGTCTAATAAAAACCAAAAGAATAACTAGGGAACATAAGCAGCCTCAATATCTTAGAGACTATCATTGCTCATTGATAAATAAGTGTGAAAGGGTTGTGATTAAGGAAAATACATTATCAGAAATGATTAATTATAATAATTATGGGAATAAATATAAAGCATATTCACTAGCTATTAGTGCAGAAACAGAACCTAAAACATATAGTGTAGCAGTTTAGGATACAAATTGGCAGAATGCAATAAAAGCTGAATTAGAAGCTTTAGACGGTAATAAAACTTGGAAAATTATTTCTCTGCCTAAAGGAAAAATACCAATAGGATGCAAATGGATGTATAGAATTAAAAGAAATGCATATGGTTCAATAGAAAGAGACAAAGCTAGATTAGTAGCTAAGGGCTTCACACAATAGAATGGTATAGAATATTTAGAAACCTTTTCTCCTGTAGCTAAAATCACAACAATTAGATTGATATTAGTATTAGCTGCCAAGAAAAACTGGTTCTTGGAACAACTTGATGTTAATAATGCTTTTTTACATGGAACTTTGGATGAGGAAATTCATATGCAGTTACCTCAAGGAGTAAAATCAACTGTGCCTAATCCTGTATGCAAGTTGGGAAAATCTTTATATGGACTTAAGCAGGCAAGCAGACAATGGAACTCAGCTTTTACAATGTCTTTGATCTAAAAAGGTTTCAAGCAATCTTTGATAGATCCATCATTGTTTACAAAAGACACAGGAGGTACTTTCATATCTTTAATTGTTTATGTTGATGATATTATTTTAGCAAGTGACAATGAATTAGAAATACAAAATATAAAGTCCTATCTAAATGAGGTTTTTAGTATTAAGGACCTAGGGAAATTGAAATACATGCTAGGTTTGGAGATAGCCAGAAGCAGCAAAGGGATTTTTATCAATCAAAGGAAATATACACTTGAGTCATTGGCTGATTATGGTTTTTTAGAATGTAAGCCTGCTAATACTCCCATTTCCACTGAAAAAATTAATCATTTCAAGACTGAACCTTTTAAGGATAATACAGAATATAGGAAATTGGTAGGAAAACTTCTACATTTATCAAACACTAGGCCTGATATAAGCTATGTTGTCCAACAACTTTCTCAATATCTTGATAAACCTCATGAATCACATATTACAGCTGCACATAGAGTATTTAGATATTTAAAGGGTAGGCCTACTCAAGGTATTTTCTATTCAGCTGATAATGAGATTGAAATTAAAGCTTTTAGTGATTCAGACTGGGCTAACCGCACAGAAACTAGAAAATCAATTACTGGATATTGTGTTTTTCTTGGTAATTCCTTGATTTCTTGGAAGTCAAAGAAACAAAACACAGTGTCTCGAAGTTCCTCTAAGGCAGAATATAGGGCAATGGCTTCTGTAGCTGCAGAAATACAATGGTTGCTGTACTTATTGCGAGATTTAAAGATTCAACATAATGGAGCTGCTATGCTTTTCTATGATAATATTTCTGCGATTCACATTGCAAAGAATCCTGTCTTCCACGAAAGGACTAAGCACTTGGAGATTGACTGTCACTTTGTTCGGAATAAAGTTCAAACTGGAATCATTAACTTAATGTCTGTAACTTCAAGTAATTAAATGGCTGATGTGCTCACAAAGGCTCTTAGTCTTCACAGTTCTGATTTTAACAGACAGATTGAAAGGTTTAATTTATTGTCAATCTGAAATCATGTTCAGATTGCAGGGGATATTGAAGTATAGTTTGTATAATTGTAAAGTAAATGTAAATTCAGGTACTAAATTGTAATAAGTTTAAATAGCTATTAGATTAGTTAAGGACCTATATGCAATTAAGATGTTTAGTTAGTTAGATTAGATTAGTTGCAGAATTATATATATTTAGGGATTTTTAGTTATCAAAAATCAATTCTCTTAATTTTCTTCTTCTGTAATTCTCTCTCTTTTTTCAATTAATAAAAGATTCAATTCATTCTCTTGTTCTTCTGTTCTTCAATTTCGTTATTCAGTTCAATATCTTAACAACGAAGCCAATCAATATTTCTTTATAATTTCACAATCATAAACTACATATCTCATATGTTATAATTAATCAACATCACCACAAAATCTTAACAATTTTATAAGTTATTTTTAATAGAAATATCAGTGGATGAGAACTTTACAAAAGAAGGCCTTTTCAGAATGTACAAAACGATAAAAGCGGTTAAAATTTGAAGTTCAAGTACTTGGGAATGAAGCATCAATGTCATAGATTTGTTTTCTGGACTTAAATCGTTGTTTTCCAAATACAGCAGTTGAATCTTTAAATGTGCAACAGCATTATTGATCATTGAATATTCATCCCAGACTTTACTCACATCTCCATTTCAGTCAGTTAGACCATGTTGGTGGTGCAAAATTTATCGTACCTAATACTGCTGATTATGTTTAATACTTTGTACTTTTTGCCAATTTTAAAGTGTACATACCAATATTTGTGGTGCACAACCAAGTCCTTTTCACATTATCTAAGACAAAATATTCAACACTTATTTGTTAGAACACTCACTTTAACAATTAAGCCAATACTTGTATTCTCTTAATAAAAATACATTTTTTTGAAGAAATTAATAATAATGATAATAATACATTTTAATGTGCTTAGTTATATTAAATTGCAGTTTTATGATTAAATTTTTATACATTCTCATGAATTTCGGTGGCAATTATAAAATATTATTGAGAGAAAAGAAATAGTTTTGGTAAATTCTAAATTATACTAATAGTTTGGCAAGTTATAGTTGCCACTTATGTTAAAGGCCAAAAATAAAAGAGGTAACACTTGAGCTCTGGACCCAAAAGAGGGCCCGCCCACACTAGTCGTCGCCTCGTCGTATTCAAAGCGGCAGCGGCAATTACAACTTCCTTCCAATTTCAATGATAGTATTGGGTAGACACCGATTGCTTGCCATGTCAGGTGCCAAAATGCTATCCTCTTCCAAATTATCATCTATTGTTCCTCAATCTCATGCTTCCCCTTTCTCTTCCAATTCTAACCTCTTCCATGGACGATCTTTCTTCCCTAGTCGTGTTTCTTTCTCTTATTACTTTCCTCGACCTGCTTCTTTTCGTTGCTTCGCTTCCTCACCTGCCTTTGATCGGGTTAAAGTTCAAAATCCAATCGTTGAAATGGACGGTAAACCATATCTAAAACCCTACTGATGTTTTAATTTCAGTACAGTTTTATTCATTACTTTAGTTTCATTTTTCTTGTTCCTTTTCATGAGTTAGGTGATGAAATGACGAGGGTCATCTGGAGCATGATTAAGGACAAGGTTTGCTTGGCTTCTCATCGGTTTTCCTATCTGCTATTCTTTCAAAATTATGCGCACAGTTGAAGTCATTTTATGTATATAATTTTTTTTTCTTGTAATTGCAGCTTATATTTCCTCATTTGGATTTGGATATTAAGTATTTTGATTTGGGGATATTGAATCGTGATGCGACCGATGATAAGGTCACAGTAGAAAGTGCTGAGGCTACTCTCAAGTAAGCTTTCTATACATTATATTTATATATGTTTTTCCATTGCCAATTTGTTTGCTCTACTGAATATTAATTTTGTTTCAAGTTTTATTTGAAATCTTTACGTGCTACAGGTACAATGTTGCTGTCAAATGTGCCACAATAACTCCCGGTAAAGTTATTAGCGTTAGTTTCCTTTTTTAAGTTGGCCGTGTCTCAGTTAAATATTGTATATTTTACACATTATCTGCAGATGAGGGTAGAGTTAAAGAATTTGGCCTGAAGTCTATGTGGAGGAGCCCAAATGGCACGATCAGAAACATCTTAAATGGTTTGTTACTGGTTACTGTGGCTTTAATATTTTGTATTAATGTTAATCCCGTACTCCCTTTTATTTTTTCATTTGAATACGTCTGGAACTGCAATGATGAGCTTATGCTTTTGTAAGCTATGATCTTAAAGTTCTTGGTAGTTGGGACTTGAACAACTACTAATCTTTTTGGTTGCATAGCACATTGCTTGTAAGGCTACTTCTATACTTTGTGTTTTATAATTCGCAACAACTTTTGACTGTACACACTTCAAATAAATTCATTTAATAATCAACAAAAAAGAAGTACCTATTGGCTATTTGTCTTCCTTTCTTCCGCTGAATCAGTTCTACCTTTTCTCTTGATTTGTTTTTATACGGCAGTTCACTTCATTTTTTCATTCAAAGGTTCCACCAGCCAATGTGTTTTCATTCATTTCTTCTCTCACCACTGTTTTTTCAAGCAATAGACTATTAGTAAAATTGTTCAAATGCAAGAAATCCCGTATCACTTCACAAGGACATTTTACTAGTATTTGAGAGGCTTTTTAAAACTTTAATTTGAATGCAATATTGTGTTTGACTGATAATAAATAGTTTAAGTGGTTCAACTTTTCTATTTGATTCTTTGACTCTGATTTCATGATCATCTTATTTTGCATATGACAAGGATATAGCTTTTTCTAAAGCTTTTTGATGCTTTTAATGGAAGATTTTGTTTCGTATGTAGGCACTGTTTTCCGTGAACCTATTCTCTGCCGAAATATTCCAAGAATTGTTCCTGGTATTGTTCAGCTGCTACTGAAAGTGGAGTGTTTTTTTAAGTATATTGAAGCGCTATTTGGTACTTATAATCAGGTTGACAGGTTGGAAGAAACCCATTTGCATTGGTAGACATGCCTTTGGTGATCAATATCGTGCAACTGATGTGGTCATTAAAGGGCCAGGAAAGCTTAAAATGCTCTTTGGTGAGCTTTGAAATTTGTATTACTAGATGGGGAGGCTACTTTCCTCTAAGTTGGTGTTTGTGGTTATGGATTTTCTGCTATATTGCAGTACCTGAGAATGGTGATAGAACTATGGAGCTTGATGTCTATGATTTTGAGGGGCCAGGTGTAGCGCTTGCAATGTATAATGTTGATCAGGTCCGTTTTCTTGCATGCATAGTTTTCTTTCAGTATGTAAAGTGTTTCCTGATCTTTGGTTTAATTTGTCAGTCTATTCGAGCTTTTGCCGAGTCATCGATGTCTCTGGCATTTGCAAAGAAGTGGCCTCTTTACTTGAGTACCAAAAACACAATTTTGAAGAAATATGATGGAAGGTATTTGGGTTCATATTTAATTAACTTCTTGCTTTGCATACCTTAAACACAGTTCCATCAATGACTCAATTTATCTCTAAATAACTATGCACTATGGAAGCTTATGTTAAAATTTTAAGATTTCTTGTGGATAGCTAGATTGGGGGGGTAACAAAATTAGCTTCCGCAGTTGGAATTAATAATGAGAAATAAGTTTGAAATTATTTAATTATGGAAGAAAGCACGCTGAAAGTACAAATTCGAATAAATCGTGATATAACTATGTTATAAGTATAAACAAACTTTGATTATATTTAGTTGCTAGACAATGACAATTTTTAATTTTCATGTTATATTTCGGTTAATCTATAAGCCCCTATATATTTTGTGTATTCGATAAACTTGAGAAGAACTGCCCTAACTAGATTTACATGTCATTACAGGTTTAAGGACCTATTTCAGGAGGTATATGAAGAGAATTGGAAGGACAAGTTTGAAGAACATTCAATATGGTATGAAGATGTCTTATGCTGAGTTTTTGACTGCGACAAAAACGACTGATGGTATGTATATCTGTGGTCTCAGGTATGAGCATCGGCTCATTGACGACATGGTTGCCTATGCTGTAAAGAGTGAAGGTGGTTATGTTTGGGCTTGCAAAAATTATGATGGAGATGTCCAAAGTGATTTGCTGGCACAAGGTGCTGTAAATGTTTACTCCAATGTTCTCTGTCAATTTTGTCTGTGTTGTTTAGTACCAGCCTATAGAGTTTAGGCCTTATTGGTCTTTGTGAGGAGATGCATCTTAATATGGGTGTACATGCCCTGCGCAATAACAATGTCTTCCCAGACCAAGGAGATGAAACTTCTTTATTTTCTTGTTTTTTTATTTTTTGCCTGAAACCCTGTCTCCAGTCAAAGGTTTTTTTTTCAAGAAAAAAATCTAGTGGCTGGTAATTCTAAACCTATTTATTAGTTCATTTCAGATAAATGCTGTGTGTATAAAGTAGGAGCTACCTCAAAACAAGTTTCCTTTACTATATATTATTTGGTAACTCTGTCCTTTTCTGTCACTTCCCAAACAAACTACTTTGAGAGTCTTGGTCACTTTTTGCAATGCCCAGAAAGTGTTATGTTTTCTTGTATACTCTCTATGGCATATTGGCATGCATGAAATATCAGATAGCTGTTTATTGAACACAACTAATCTGCAGGAAAAACGAACTTCACATTTCAAATTTGTCAACGATAGTTTATTGAACTCTTGCTTACATTCATTTGAAGAGGCATAACTAACAAGTGCCATTTATTTAGATAAACTGTTTTAGGTAACTCATTAAGATGCGATTTTCATCTGGCCTATTAACTTTGGTTAATCTTGTGCAGGATTTGGATCTTTGGGTCTCATGACTTCTGTATTGGTTTGTATCAAGTTACATTTATTCTTGTAAATATTATCTGAGGTTTTTTTTTTCTTTTCCATGATGATGTGGCTCGTTAATAACTACATATGTACAGTTATCATCCGATGGAAAGACACTTGAAGCTGAGGCAGCTCATGGTACTGTAACTCGACATTTTCGGTTGCATCAGAAAGGCCAAGAAACCAGCACGAACAGTATCGCTTCAATATTTGCATGGACCCGAGGGTTGGAACATAGGTAATATTGCTACTTTTGTTGTGTCTAATTGAAAATATGAAATGATGGAAAAAATTAATTCTCAGAAACTTAAAATGATATAATTAATACTACTGGTGCACACTGTTCTTGTGCCTTTACGTATACTGGGTTGAGAACTATGCAGTGAGAATAAACCTTGAAGTTTCAAAACTTGTGGTAGCCTTTATTTCAAAAGAGTTCTACATGCTTGGCTTTTATTTTTTTCTTCAGATATAATAATGAAAAAATATTGCATTTTCATTTGAATATATTTTTGCTGCTTATGTATTAGGGCCAAATTGGATAAAAATGAAAGGTTGCTTGATTTTGTGCACAAGTTGGAAGCTTCATGCATTGAGACAGTGGAAGGAGGAAAAATGACAAAAGATCTTGCCCTTTTGATCCACGGTCCAAAGTAAGTGATGTTTTAAATCCTATGATTATGATCACCGTTATTGGTTTAAAAGCAATTTTCACCCTTAGGCCTTGAGGAGATTACGCATAAAAAAATTAGAACGGCTCGGGGTGATGGAGTTCATATTTCTATCTATCTCTTACTATATCGAATCTCCTTGTCCTAACCTTTAATGCTATGCTGATCCACATTTACTTCTGAGCTCTGATACACTGAAATCATGGTATAATTAAGATTTTTTGAAAAGGCTTAAAGTACTAATTGCCCTGCTACCTTATTATTTTCGAAGCATTTGCTGTCTTGTACAAAAAAATTTGTATTTACACCGGTGAGTTGGTTTAGCCGGTACCAGAATATTATATTATGATTTCCTCAAGTCATGTTGATATTTCAGCCATTCAATTTAATCAGTTAATGAATAAATAAATGGTTTTTAAATCTAAATAATATCGACCATATATATGTTCACTGAGAGTTAAGAGGATTCAAATCCCTGATTCCCTTCTACTGTTACTTTCTAACTTTGTATTTTGTGTTTACTCGCAATTCATGAACCACCTGTTGATCACCATTCACCACTATAGAACAATATTTCTTTTATATTTAATAAAGTAAAGAATATGAAATTGTATTATCGAATTATCATCCTTCAGGTGTGTAATAATTTTACCTTGTTTAAGTTATTTTGGTTACCAAGATGCTGGAATTATTTGAACAGGGTTGGCAGAGAGTTTTACTTGAATACCGAAGAATTTATCGATGCTGTCGCAGCGTCTTTAGCAGCAAGGCTTCAGGAACCAGCCATTGTATAACGTTGATTTTCGATTTTCTTGTTTCTATGAGGAGAAACCCCATCATGGGATGGTTGTTTTACAGGTAACAATTTGTGGCTTCGACTTTGTTTGGTACATTAAAATGAAACTCCATTTTCCAATACAAAGTCTTACAGGTATTATTTCTTCAACATCGTTTTCTCATACCAAACTTGGCAATTCCTGAACTTGCTTGTTTGTTCAATTCCATTACTTTGTTATTTAGTAATAGATGAAGTAGATGGTTTTAGAAAAATTAGTCTATATTATAAATGGGAATTAATTTTAAACATGTGACTGTTATTATTTAATGTTCATTTTGTTACTTCAATTGGCAAAAATATTTGGTCATTGAAAATAAGTAAAAACAATGTTCATATCGGTCATGCAGAGTGTTTGCGTGTAATATATCTGAAATTTGTTGTCTTAGAAATTGCAGATGATTTTTCAAGTAAATATACAGAACGTACAAAATGATTAAACAAACCTTCCTAGGTCAAAATTAAGCTGTGTAAATAGGTGTCATAATGGTTCGTGGAATGACATAATAAAAAAATGTTGTAAAACTTTAAAAATTATCTATACAAATTGTAAAACAAGTATTGTCATTGTAGTTTTAAAATTTGTCCATGACTGCTTAATGAAATGTATCAACAGCTCCCACCTTTCTTATTTTCACATTACTCACTGCATCCATCTATACCAGTCCACGTGTTGCCATGTGTCAGGTTATAAAAGTCAAATCAACTTGACACGTGATATAAATTTATAAATAAAAATTCAAAATTATAAAATGTTAATTTTACTCATCTTTTTCGCCACCATCCTTGTTATATCGGTATCATTTGCAATAGTGGCGGCTCCAACTGCTTCAACGACAAGATGAGTGATTATTTAATGTTGCAGCAACAAATTTTTTTTACTTTGATTCATTCAAGGTTTCGTAAACTAACTTTTATGGAGATTCAATTGCTCACTTTTTTTTAAATCATATGTAAATGTTTATTGATCATTCATTCATCATATTCATTTTCAATTTCTTACCAATATTAATTATATTGATTTTTATTCTCCAAAAATTGTCACTCGCTTAACTTGTCAATGATGGACAAATAAGCTGCCACATCAGGATCGGAGAGTTAGGAGGTTCACTTTTCAAAGAAAAGGGAGTTACGAGATTCTTTTAAAATGATAGGGGGCAGTAGGTAGAAATGTGATAGGTGGGACAATTACTGATGCATTTGACCTATTTTTTAATTTGAACAATTATATTCTTGTTTCATATATTCAAATCTTCTCATTTTTGTCATCAATTCTTTGTGAGTAGGCAATGCATCATAAATTCCTTAACGTTTAAGGAAATTATAGTTCGTTTTTTTTACGATTCTTGGACATATCAAGTTGATAATCATTTTATCGTATATACCCTTTGTGTATATGCTACATGCTAACATGTAAGTACGCTTGTAAAAAAGCTGACTTTGACACAAATTGGGAAAAAAAATCAAGTATTGGTATTTAGAAAATGATGAGGGACCATGTCAAGTGGGTGGTTACGTGTTATTTCATATTTCCATTATCGGCCATGATGGAGATAAAAGAAACTTCCAACAAAAACGGAAAATTACAAGTTGGAATTTACTAATCCAATAAACCACGATGCCACGATATTCTCGTCCGACTTTTTTTATACTTTATTTCTTGTTTCTTAATCATTTCATAATAGTTCCTCTCATCTTATTCAATTATGAATTTAGCTTTTCTGAAATTTAATTTATTTTTCCATCTTTATTAAAAATTTTTTTACCTCACTTGGGCTTAAATGGAAAGAAAAATCTCCAACCCATCCCGAATGTGATTCGAACCTGAAATCTTTAAAGTTCATAACTTCCGTTTTAACCACTAGGCTAAGACTTCAATCACAACTTTTTTTTGTTCCATCATTTTAAAATTTTTTGTGAATAAACTGGTAAATGATATAAGTGTATCACATTCTATAACTTATCATTCTGAACTCGTAAATTACCATACAACCTCGTATTTGTAAGATGATATAAGCCGGTTGGTGAAACATCAATTTTAATTTGAAAAATTTCAACTAAACAGTCATTTTAACCAATTATATCATAGTAAAAATATTTGAAGAACCGGACTAGAACATCTCGATTAGTATCTGTGAATGATAAAGAAAGATTAATTGGGAAATTGGCATTACGGATCTTAAAACTTCTCAAGATATTTGAAATGAAAAAAAAATAAAATAAGTGCTCCAAATGTATTGTTTGTGTTTTTGGTATTTAATAGAACAAGTGGAGGCTGACTTCCAAATGTATTATAGACTATGAATCCTATGAATTACGCAATGTCATTATCATATGTAACGTGATATCGAACCGAGCGGTCCAGATCATTTCTTCATTTTAATTCAATACAACGCACTGCACCATAAAATTTCCAACTTGCCCCTTCTCTATATAAACCCTACTGCGATAATTAAATCGATTCAAAAAAGCTTGAAATACAGAGCGAAAATGGCGTCCACTAAAGCTAAGGAGCTTGTTTCTTCAAATCCTGTTGTCGTTTTCAGGTTCTTCTTCTAAGCTTTCTCTCGTTCGTTTGCATAAGATTTTTTGGTTTATGTTTATAGTTGGTTTTCGGATTGGTTTTTTGCAGCAAGAGCTACTGCCCTTTTTGCGTCAGTGTGAAGAAGCTCTTGGATCAGCTGGGAGCAACATACCTGGCTGTGGAGTTAGATAATCAGAGTAAGTTGTCATTTCTCTTCAAATGCTGACAAAATACGTATTCAAATGCTGTCTATTTCACCAATGATAAATCCAATCGCTATTGTTTTAAGTCTAGTTGATTAAATAATCTTTCTGACTTGACTTTTCGGTCATATGTTGGTTCGCCTTTGGAAGAATTTCGTTGGATTCATTTTGATAGTCGAGTTGTGTTGAGGACTAGAGCGGGTCTGGTGGAGATTATTAATTTTGATTTTTTGATCTATTAGGCTGTTACAAGTCATCTTTGTTTTCTTAGTTCAAAGTTCTTAATAGAACAAACAGGCCAAAACTTCATTTTGCCTTTCTTTTTTTAACAGTATTATATCCATAATTATTTTCTTTTCGAACAAAGCTTTAGTTTGTCATAGTGAAGTAGGGAGGGAATTTGTTAAGCAATTTTGGATTGGGTTGGGGCAATTTGATTGCACCATACACCAATAATCCTTTTAAGTTGTTCCTTTTTAATCACTATTAGCGATTGACTGAGAACAAATTCAAATACGATTATTTAGATCAGCAGTGTAAACCTGAAAAACATGGAACTTGACTTGAATAATCCAATAGACCAATTTAGTAATGATCAATTCAAGTCCAAGTGATTTGTTTATTGTTCTATCAAATGATTCAATGCATTGTTGGAACAACTTCTTTATCAAAATGATCACTCACTTACCAAGCAATTAATACCATTTTGATGTTTTGAAGATGATGGAAGTGAGATACAATCTGCTCTGGCTGAGTGGACTGGACAGCGTACTGTACCGAATGTTTTCATTGGTGGCAACCACATTGGTGGCTGTGACAGTATGACTCTAGTTTGCTATCTGTTCTATTGCTTCGGATTCCTTACTGTTCTTTGTTATTAGTTGCTAGTAATGTTTCTTTTACTGTTTTGCAGCAACTACAAACATGCATGAGCAAGGAAAGCTGGTTCCTCTGCTTACAGAAGCTGGGGCCATTGTTGCTACTACTTCAACATAGTTTGAGATTGGATCTGCAGTTCATTAGGCTTGCAATAAATGACAATTGTATTATGCTTGGATAAAATTCAAGATATTAAAATCCTAAACAAGTTCAACTGTGTTTCAATACATAGTTATCTGTATTGCAGTGTTTGGATAATAAATTTGAGTTCTGTAATGATTAGTGAAGAATATCCGTTAATTTTCTGCTTCTGCCCTTCCCTTTTACAAATTTTAAGTGGAACAGCTTCTGAAATGCATAATCAGTAGTTTTACAAGAAAAGTGTTGCCGGTAATACTGGAGGTGTTATTTTTAGTCATATTTATGAAACATAATTATTGTTATATCCATCTTTACTTATGTTGTTTTCAGTTGATTATAGTTATTCGTGCAACTGGAATATCAAATTTTCCTTCATCAGAAAATTTGGAAGTAAAAATTACCGGGTAGTTCCATAACTAATAGAACAGTAGATTGATTCATTCTGGTGGCAGAAAGATTTTGTATGGTTTCATAGTCAAATCCATCATCCATGTTCTACACAGTTAGCTAATTATACCAAGTTTTAGAAGACGAGGAATATAAATTTCCATTTGGAAACAATAATTTGAATAGATTTTGAAGAATTCTAACTTATTAGTATAAAACAAGATGAGTCGATGATAGTAAAATCATACAAAAATCCATTTGATTTTGTTCCAAATTGTCAAATGTACTAAAAGTTGAGTGAAAATTTTCTGGTACAATGATGAGAAGCATAGTTCACAAATCAAAAATCAGTTCTAGACCTAAACAGAAGTGTCTAAAGTGTTGGCCTAAATAACGAACAGTCTCTTTTGCTGTATGTT
The DNA here is from genome assembly GCA_949673415.1 of Euphorbia schlechtendalii. Taxonomy (NCBI): domain Eukaryota; kingdom Viridiplantae; phylum Streptophyta; class Magnoliopsida; order Malpighiales; family Euphorbiaceae; genus Euphorbia; species Euphorbia schlechtendalii. The sequence continues at coordinate 7,879 of CATIWQ010017421.1, read as the reverse complement.
GTTATCTTGTTAGCATGGTATTTCTAATGTATGCTAATGTACCACAAGTCATTCCAAACTGGAACATTGGTGGCAGCCTTTTGGTCTTGATTCAACCATAAATGAGGCAGAGCAATAAGCATCATATTCCATAGAGTCAGGGCCTTACACAGAGATAAGACTGAGGGAACCACTTTGAAAACAGAGAATGTTTCATGTTGATGATTAGCTTAAAGAAAGCATAGCAAGGTACATGCAATACTCCTACCAACAAGTACCTGCAAATCATATAATCAAATACTTGAAAGCAAAACCCATATACTAATACATTGAGGGAAAGTCGATGTACAAACCATAATGGAGCGCTTGGAGAGGACAAGTCAAGAAAAGGATATGGCCACCTGAAGCATCAGTTTGTACAGAATTCATCACCCAAACATGTACAAGGACAAATAAGGGAAACAGAAATTACCAAATCGATACACAAGCGTGTATACTCCACTGGAAAATGACAAAAGCACCCGTCCATAGAATGAAGTATGAAATTCGAAACCAAGGGAATGGTTGAAAAGGAGTGCAAAGGTAACTATGCGTGATAGTTGCAAAACATCATTTTCAAGGATTAATAGAAATAAAAATCTGTCAGTTTACCAGGCAATTCAAAGCTGCATCACCCAGCTGCAAGACTATATTGATTGTATGCATATTAACTGTCATCAGAAATTATTATAAAAAAGACCATAAATTAAGTAACACTGTAAAAGAACAGATCACCAATATAAATTACAAACAGAGAAGGCATGCAATTACGTAGCAAAACTATGAAGTTGATTAGAACATGAAGCAACATACGTTTCAATGATTCATTGTCCTGATCCAAGAAGAAAATGTACTTAGAGATCATTTAGCTTTAGCAATGAGTTTTCTTGTTGATACAGCTTTAAGCAATTACAAATAAAGCAACTGTCTATGAGAATGATTTACAGTACATATTACTTACAAAATTTAGCTTGTAGTCTTGATGGTAAGAAATGGAAAAATAATGCCCCAGTATAAACAGTCAGTTAGCATTACAGCCCCTGCATTCAACTGTTCATAATAGATCAAACATAAGAAAGTTGTGAAATAAAGCGCATAATTCCAACTCCTTAAATAGGTTTATTCCAACAACCCAACACTTAGGAGATAGAAACTAGCAATGCCAAATACCTGGAACAGAACTTGAAACACCCAAGTGGCAATGCTTGCTGCTTCAGAACCATAAATTTTTTCTTGGGAATTTGGGGGTTCGCTTAAGTTTGTGTTTTCTTCACTGATTAGAGCTACATTGTAGCCTTGCTCCATGTCATTGCCCTTAAATACTGTCTTATTTGTCTTGTGATAACGGTAGCAACCCTCAATTGAAAGCATCAATCCAAACTATAAACCAAGAAATAAAGTTTCACCAAATGCCCAACATTGATCATAAACAAAGTTCCACGGAAGAGTTCAATAAAGAAGGGGAAAACACATACCCCAAAGTAAATAGTAACAGAAGTAAAAGTCCACCTGCCCAGCACTCAAAATCATTCAACTAGGATGAAACTAAGAAACTTCAATGGAAATAGCAATTCAAATGGAAATTCCAAACTGAATTAAACGAGAAATAGCATACTGAGTATAGTAGTAAAACATGAGGAATCCGCTGGTATAAACTTTGTCAATAAGCGATACCAAAAGCACAGAGAAAGCAATGGCTCGATAAACCAACAACCAAATTGGATGAATTTGCACAAGAGACGGTCTCCAAGCTCTTTCTTTATACAGCAAATGGTCGATTTCGTGCTCATGTTGACATCTGCAGTACTTTAAATCGTTCAAACCTTCATATCTCCATAGAATGAATGCCGAAGCAACCATAGGGGTGAAAACCCAAATTGCACATAGTAATACTCTCCAGTTTAACCAGTAACTCAAAGCGGTTGTATCAGGAGCAATCATATCTGCATCCTGAGATCAAATTGACAGCTTTACGGACCATTTTGACAATTTCGCTAAAACACAGTATGTAACCAATCGAATATGAGAAAGTAGAATGGATACTCACAGTTACAGGGATGAGATGATGAAGAAGAGAGCTTGCTTTGGTGTGAATTGGAGAAAAGTTAACAAAATCGATAGATAGAGACATTCAAAAACGAGTAAAAGGGGAAAATCATGACTACCAAAAGTTTAATAATTATGGAGGGAATGCAAAATGTAAAGCAAACGTTTGATATTAAAGTAAACGACTTTTTGAGGAAGAGAATTATTGGAAATGAAAGCAAGGAAAATATAAGGACTTATCCAATAAGAACTTTGTATGGGTTCGTGTTCTCCATGAATGATTATCAAATTTTATAGGAACCATTTTGGTAATAAGAGGAGTCGATCTTTTTGGCACTTTTGAAACTCAGGCAGGGAAGAGTTTTTGTGAGACAGGCGCATGCTGCTTGGCAAATCAAATTCAAATTGTATTACTCGCGTCTTTGGTAGATTTGGAGTGAATCGAAACAAATACATATTTGATTGATGGAAATGATAAAATAGATTAGATATTTTAAAAAATATTTGATTGTGAATTGAAAATTTAAAAAATTAAAATAATTATAGAAAATATAATGTAAATAATATATAAACATCTGTAAACAATGAAACAAACAATGTTTAACATTAACTGTCTTAGATCATATTAGAAAGAGATTAAAAAACCTATTGAAGAGTTGTTTTTTTACTTAATTATCTATTTTAACTTATATGTCAATAAGATTAGTATAATAGACCATCTATTAATCAGCTCTTGCATTACTTCACCCATTGTGGAGGTAGTAATTAATAAAAAAGTAAGCATAGAAAAATGCTTATTGATTTATGAGAAATTACGTACCAATATAACTAGCTCGGTCTGAGGCTGCTCATATGATCGGATTTGGACACTTATTTTATACTAAGTTCTGTCAAAGTTTGAGTTTGCCAAAGTTCGAAGTTCAGTCTCATCTATGTTGGATTAGTGGTGCTAGGAGAGTAATATCACCGGAGATTTTCTCGAGAAGGCTGCTACAATTTTATGGGCGTTGTGGGCTAGACGTAATTTGGAAAGGAGAAATTAAACAGGGTTTTTGGGTTTTGCTATATGGACCGGATTTTCTTCAGGAATGGCAAATGGCTGATAGATATAAGCAATTAAGCACACAAGTCTTGTTGTTCTTAATTCTCAACGCAAGCAAACTTTTGAGCCAATCAGAGAAATCGATTGTGTGATCTGCACCATTGACACAAGTATATTCGATAATGGAGCACTGCTCAGGTCCAGTTGTGTTACTTGTGTAGTTCGCTCCTCTCACAATTCAGTTTTGGCGACTAGGTGTATTTTGCTGAATGGCGGTGGAGATCCGGAGCTTGCGAGGCAATGAATTGTCAGGAAGGGTTGAGTTGTCTCAAGGAGAAGGGGTACTTAAAAGTTTTAATCAAGATGGATGCACTCACAATAATGCCCTAAACAATAGTGCGGTAGTCCCGTATCTTTTAGGAACTATCTTAGACGATTGTCTTTCTCTAGTGAGTAATTATGAGTTTGTTCGTTTCAATTTTGTTAAAAAGTCTTAGAATCGGTTAGCTTATAATCTCGCGAGAGCAGCTAATTCTTCAATAAATGATAACGAATGGAATTGTCTCTCTTCATTATTGTGATGTGATGCATCTTTTTATTAATAGAAGTTATCATTTGAAAGTTAAAAAAAAAGTTTACTTATACAAAATTTAGCATTTTATTTTATACTCATCCATCCAAAAATTTTTTAAAAAATATTATGAATCATTAATGAATTGAAGTTGATCTACGAGTCCAAAATTATGAAGTGTTTTCTAAACCATGGGTTAATATTTTTGTATTAAAAGGTCCGACTAGTCATGCCTAAAACTGATATGGAAGTGAAGGCTGAAACTTGGGGGAAATCCAAAACAATGCCTCGCCACCCACACCTTATGCTTATAGACCCTTCCTATTCTTGCAGTTGCATGTGTACTCCGTTAGGGTAAGATCCGGAGAATGGTCGTCGTACAATATAGACAATCAAAATAGAATTGGGGGCCAGTGTTGTAATGTTTGACGGATTACAGTGGACATTAAGACTGCAATCTCGGAGGCCCATGCCCTTGTTCTAAGGAGCCCAATAAGCCCATTTTCTTAACGGATGACAGTGGAGGGAAGATCCTAATAGCAAGAGACCAGAAAGAAACGAGGAAGAAGGCGAACCCTAACCATTTGCCACTCTGCTTCCTTCTTTTTCTCACCTCGTTTACCGTTTCCTTATCTAGTGGCTGCGTAAGTTCACTTTTGTACCATCTCCTTTTGTCCTCTCTTGTTCTCTATGTCTGCACCTTGGTTTTTTTTTTTTGAGTATGTCCACTGACACTAGTACTACTTTTTTAGGTTTTTTTCTGATCAATATTACCTCTGCTTTGTTGCAAATCAATTGATCCTGAAGTTCTTTCTGCGTTTTCAATGTTCTGCTTGCTTGTGCTTAATCCATATATTTTGGTGAAGAGTTCTTTTAATGAGCTTTTTACTTTGCTTAGAATTTTATGCTTTCATGTTTTGGTTATGTGGTTTCTCCATTAGCTCATCATATTTCATGATTCTCTGTTTTATTAGTATGCATACTTTGTATATAAGCCATTATAGCTCATCATATTACGTTTTGACCTTAACAGTTGACAAAATAGACTAGAGATACCTATTTTATATAGCTCTTTTGGTTTGAAAATGAGGTTGAATCAGCTGCGTTCATCATTGATGAAATATGGCACCCATTATTATTACTTTTGGGAATTTAGAACCATGGAACTTGAGTACTGACTGGATTACTAACCTCAAGTAATTCCAAAGCTTTTCAGAATACTTGCTGAATTGCTAAATAGCTTTTCTGGATGTAGGCTATATAGATTATTGTGTTTTATTTAATTTTCTGTGAATTCTTCCTTTTCTCTGAGAAATTCTCTTGGAACTTGAGAATTTTTTAATGCCAGAAGACCTATTTTCCCTCTAGTCTTAGAAATTTTTAATTGCTCTAAATTTTACATCTGATGCGTCTATGATGTACGCCAGGTTCCTTGTTTCAAAATGCTGCATACTATTCCGATGAATACATTATCATTTACGCGGTTCATTCAAGATGGAGACTTGGTTATTGTCTATGAGAAGCATGACTTAATGAAGGGCATTAAAGTATGCCAGTCCTCTGTACTTCAGAACCGTTTTGGTGTGTTTAAACACTCTGAATGGATTGGGAAGCCTTTCGGGTCCAAGGTGTTCAGTAACAAGGGTGGATTTGTGTATTTATTAGCTCCAACTCCTGAATTATGGACTTTGGTTTTAAGCCACAGAACTCAAATTCTATACATTGCTGATATTTCATTTCTAATCACATACTTGGAGATAGTCCCTGGTTGTGTGGTTCTTGAGTCTGGAACTGGGAGTGGATCTTTAACAACGTCACTTGCAAGGGCTGTAGCTCCTACAGGACATGTTTATACATTTGATTTTCATGAACAAAGGGCTGTCTCGGCAAGGTAAGTAATATCTTGCTGGCAGAAACATCAAGTTTGGTTGCATAACTAGGTTTTATTGGTTGATCAACATAAAGAGCCAGTTTGGCTGTGCTTTCCCAAGCTACTTTTTTTAAAAGCTCAATTTTCAAGCTTTTCCTGTAAGCAACAGAGTTGATTTTGGAAAAAACGAATCAGACAATTCCTAATTAAATAGTATGAAAATGTGTTGTTCAAAGCCAAAATATGAAGTTCTATAAAAAAATTTGCGAGAGCAACTTACTTGGACAGTAGCTTGAAAAGCATTATCAAACAGGCCCTAGGTATATTTTTAATTTTGTAGGGAAGATTTTGAGAAGACAGGAGTAAACAGTGTGGTTACTGTTGGAGTTAGAGACATTCAGGGTGTGGGATTTCCAGATGAATATTGTGGTTTAGCCGATGCTGTATTTTTGGATCTACCCCAACCATGGCTTGCCATTCCTTCAGCTGCAAAAATGTTGAAACAAGATGCAGTTTTGTGCTCCTTCTCACCATGCATTGAGCAAGTTCAACGCTCCAGCGAAACTCTTAAATTGGACTTTACAGGTAAGCTGGAAAACCCATTTCTCTGTTCAGTATCTTTCTTTTAACACTGCCAATCTCTAGTGATTAGATGGTATAGTTATCATTTGTTAACATATTAGTGTCATGTATAGACATAAGGACATTTGAGGTACTCCTTCGAACATACGAAGTTCGCGAATTGAAGATGGACTATAGCCAAAGTAATGATGGTGTTCCACTTGGATCTCCTCCTCATAAGAGAAGGCAGCGTTCAAATGAAGGAAATGGAAATAATGCGCAAAAGAGTCCCGGCTCTCCGTCAATCATGGCCAAACCTTGCAGTGAAACTAGAGGTCATACTGGCTACTTGACTTTTGCAAGACTTAAAATTCTATCATGAAAATACGCGGTTAGTCATCCATCCATATTTGTAGCTTGTTAGAATTTTGTTCGCTCGAGTGGCATTTTTCTATCATCTTAAGGCATGGACAGTTAGAAACAAAATCTTGAGTTGTTGTAACTCTATTAAGATCTTTTTTCCGTCTGATTTATAGAAGCAAAAGTATGGAAAGAGAAGGAAACAAAAACTGGGTCTCTGCTTGGATTCTATTTATTTTCTTTAGCAAAGAATTATATGAAGAATGACTCTTCTGATTTTGTGAGAACATACAGGTAGCATCCAAAGAGGAGCATTGATTCTGAGTTATGCTATAAAATGTGAAGTAGTGGGAGAATGAGATGTGTCATCAATGATAGGATGGCGAATTAAGAGGTAGTTATGTTAAAAATTTATTGGGGTCCAAATGGATATTTTCATATTTCTGTTTTATGTCTCATTAGAACACAATTATTGTGACTAGTAAGTTTGAAAGCAGTGACACCGGAGCATCAATTATAAATGCCAAAATTAGTCAATTACAGTTGCTAGTTAAGTAATTGAATTTTGAATTAAGTTCATCTTGTTGATTATTACAATACATCTAAAGTAACTTGTTTTATTAGATAAGAAGTCAAGATGAGTGTTAGATTTGAGTAGGGTTGATTATTGATTGGGTAAAAGAGGGACCTGTACCAAAAATGTATATGAAAATTTGGAATAATGCATGCCACATGTTTTGTCAGCATGAGTTCTGTAGCTCAACAAATTCAATCCATACATTTGTTTTATCCAAATCATCAATTATTAAATAGCTAATGCAGTAATTGATTTGACTTTTCTCTTTGTAATAAGTTTCTTAATTTGAAGTTCAACCTACCACTTGACAGTAACACCAAATTTATCAGTCTCTTAATATTGTTTTGCCACATTTTTTTACGTATCACTCTCCATTCGCCTCACTTGTCATGCACGTGATTCACATTTATGGCAAATTTTCTATAGGCTAGGATTTTTTTCTTAGTTTTTCAGTGGTTATGTTTTTCACCCCTTGGAAATAAGGCTTGACTTTTTTCTTGATAAACGAGTTGTTATTCAAATAATATTTGTTGAGTGTAGGTCGGAATTTTCTTAGTTTTTAGTAGACCTGTTCGCGTAGCCCGGCCCGGCCCGAGCCCGCTTTCATGGGCTGGATTTGGACACGCATTTTTTTAAAAAGCCCGGCCCGAGCCCGAGCCCGAGCCCGAGCCCGAAGATTTATGGACCGGACTTCCGACGAATAATTTTATATATTTATACATTAAATTTATTATTATTTTAAGATTTTATATTTTATCCTATTAAATTTTTATACTTGGTTACAATAAATGTTACTAAATATTAAAGATTTTAAGTAAACAATGCAATTATATT
>CATIWQ010017416.1:0-11826 GCA_949673415.1 Euphorbia schlechtendalii | reverse complement strand
TCTGCTTCAGTTGTATTTGGAAAGGGCAACCGCATTTTTCTGTTTTTGTGAATATCCGTTTGCAAAATGGCAAGTTTTTGTCTTTCCCCTTATATGGCTGACCACGACTACATTTGATGAGTCTGCTCTTTGTTCCCTTCCAAGATGATAAAACGAGATCGAATCCAAATCCCTTTGAAATATTCCTTGCCCATTCAACTGTATCTTCTGCTGTTTGAAATTCTGTAAATGTGATGAAGTGGCTACTGTAGTCAATGGCATCACCATCGTCCATGGTGGAAACAAACGCCCGAGGGTTCGAACCCATCATATCTTGTATTCAATAAACAAATATTCAAAACAATTAAAACGAACTTCAAAAAAATAATATGTTATTAAAGAAATATTCAATATAATAAATATTCCGTAAATAAATACTTAATAAATTAATAATCCAGTAAATTAAAAATTCCGTAAAAAAATATTTAATCGACTAAATTTAAATATTCCGTAAAAAAATATTTAATCCACTAAATTTATTTTTTTACCAACTTTTATTACGATACCAAATCAAATTTTATGTACTTCGGACATTACGAACATGTATTTGAATAAAAAATTTTAAATTCCGGTTATCGGTTCAAACAATTTAATCTCGACATACAATTTTGACCGTACTAATGTAGTTGGCCGGAAAATTATTCCGGCCATTTGCAACTGTGGCCGGAAACCAGTCCGTCGGCTGGAAATAATTTCCGGCCGACCAACCCCTCGGTCGGAAATAATTTCCGGCCAGAGGGTTGGTTGGCCGGAAATAATTTCCAGCCGACGGATTGGTCGGTCGGAAATTATTTCCGACCGACCAACACGCTGGCCGGAAATTATTTCCGGCCAACCAACCCGCTGGCCGGAAATTATTTCCGGCCACATTTGCAAATGGCCGGAATAATTTTCCGGCCAATTATTTGGTTGGCCGGAAAATAATTTCGGCCAACATTATGGTTGGCTGGATTTATTTTCCGTCCAACTTTTTCCACCGGAAATGCCGGGGATGCTTCGTTTCCGGTGGAAACTGGCCGGAAATGGTTGGTTTCCACCGGAAACGAACAGATCGGTTCATTTTCGGTGGAATCGAACCGATTTGGGTCGTTTCCGTCGCCGGAAACGACCCAGGACTGGTTCGCCGGTGAACCAGTCGTGGGTCGTTTCCGGCGATGGAAACGACCCAGATCGGTTCATTTCCATCATTTCCAGTGGAAACCAACCGTTTCCGGCCAGTTTGCAGTTTCCGGCGCCGGAAACTGCAAACCCGACCGGTTTCCGGCGCCGGAAACCTGTGATGTTTTCCGGCCAGAAACATGGCCGGAAAAAGCTCGCCCGATTTTAAACGCACTTTCGAAAAAATACCTGAGCCGACGCTTCTGATTTCCTCCGTCCATGTCGCCGGAATGTCGCCGGAAATTTTTTTTGAAATTGTAGAGAAAGTTTGGGGTATGAATTTGAAGTTTGGATGTTAAAATAGAAAATAAGTTAGTGAAGTGGGGTTATATAGAGAAATTAGGCTCAGGGGTAAAAGAGGAAAGTATTTGAAAAAATACGGGCAACGCGAAGTAAAAACGGGCGACGCGTAGCAGTTCAATTGTAATTATGACATTGAGTATTGATTTTTCAATTATTTTAAACTTAAACAATTACAAAGAGGAACTTGTTAAGGTCTGATTTTTTACGCATGTTGTATTTTTTATATATTGAATCATTTATATAGGAGAAAACCAGAATCAGTGGACCACCATATTGAAGGCAATGGAATGTGAGCAGTTTTTCTATCTCTGTTTCACTCTTTTTTATTGGTTGGTGTATTTGATTGTAGCACATGCTTATTACTTTGATTTTCGACTTATATCACTTATTTATCTAACTTGATAAAATTGTTGTAAACCAGTCCAAGTTGAAGATGCATCACTTCGAAAGGAAATGGATCAATCTGAGTTTGTAGGTCGATGTAATGGAGCAAGTAAAGGTAATAATTGATTGCTACTTCATATTATTTATCCATTTTTTAATATGTTGTGATATTATCTAAATTTGGAAATGTAGAAAATGAGAATGTTGCAAATACTACTGCACTTGAAGATAATTTTATTGATCTAGACTACATACTAGAGGATGGGGAAGAAGACTTAATAAGTGGAGTGCTTCATGCACAAAATGGGGCTCCTATCTACTGCCCAAGACCTGAAGAGAGAGTGGATACTAGTGGTATAGATAAAGAAACTGGGGCACCTATTGAAAGCTCAAGACAAACTAAATTGACAGTGAATGCAAGTGATCTTAATAAAGAAATGAACCTCATAATTCAAGAAAATGAATCAGAATATGGAGATTCTGATCAGTTCAACTCAGATTCCGATTCAAATAATGAAGATCATATGAAATTTCCTGAGTTCCGTAAGAGAGACATTGAAAATCCAACTTTTGAGATTGGGATGTTATTTAGTTCAAGGGCGCAATTCAAGGAAGCATGCTGAAACCATGGAATCAATAACAGGTTCCATGTAAAGTTCAAGCGAAATATGATATTATATGTTGAATCAATTTGTTCAAACGAGAATTGTAAATGGAGGGTATATGCATCAAAAGTTGATAGGAAAGACGAAAATAATCCAACTATGCAAATTAGAAGTGGTCATTTTGTCCATACTTGTCCAAAGGTGCACTCAAACTTCCATTGCAATTATAAATGGATTGCTAAGAGATATATAGAGAACTTTAGGTCAGACCAGGATTGGAAGGTCCGAGCATTGATAGATCAAATTAGGAGGGATAAGAGTCTTAATGTTGGTTTTCAGAAAGCTTATAGATCTAAGAACCTAGCACTTGAAATGATCAATGGAGATGAAAAATCTCAATATCAGAGCATTTTCAAGTATATAATTTAAACTTATGCTTTTTTTATCTATACTTGTATCCTTATATATACAATTATACTTGTTTATACGCAAAATCTAATCAAAATCACATTTTGATTAATGTGATATTATGTAGGTATAGGGCAGAGATTTTGAGATCAAACCTGGGTAGTACTGTAAAAGGTAGATATAAGGCTGGAAGGTTTATAGACACATTTTCTTGGAAGCTTTGAAAAATGCATTTAAGGCAGGCTGTACGAAGCTGATTTGCATAGATGGTTGCTGGTTGAAGGGTTCATATATGCTGGACAACTTTTTTCAGCAGTTAGAATTGACCCAAAAGATTGTATGTTTCCTATAGCAACTGGAATGACTGAAACAGAAAGCAAGGAAACATGGATATGGTTCTTAGAATTACTAGTAGAGGATTTAGAGATAATAGATTATGAAGAATGGACATTTATGTCTGATAGACAAAAGGTATTTTTCTCTCAATTTTCAAAATTTTGTGCTTCAATTATGCTCAGTAACTATAATTGTGCTTGTTTTCACATATATAAAACTAATTTATTCTTTTTTTTGTTTATATTTTTATATATAGGGTCTTATTGGAGCAGTTGAGTATTTATTTCCAGGTGCATATCATAGATTATGTGTACAACACATGTACACTAACTTTAGACAACACTTTAAAGGCACAGAACTAAAGGATCTGTTATGGGCAGCAGCTAGAGCTCCATATCCTGCAGCAATGAACAAGCAGATGGATGCTATTGAGAAAATTTCCACCGAGGCAAGGGAATGGCTAAGACAAAGGGATGCTACACATTGGAGTAGAGCTTATTTCTCAGAAAAATCCCAATGTGACATGCTTCTCAATAATCTATGTGAGTGCTTCAATAAATACATTCTTGATGCAAGGGATAAAGGGATAATCACTATGAATGAGCTTATAAGGATAAAACTGATGAAGAGAATGAAGGTCAAGGCTGAATGGAGTAAAAAGTGTAAGGAAAAATGGTGTCCAAAAATATTGAAGAAACTTGAAAAGGCTAAGGATTTAGCCTTCCACTTCACAGCAGCATTTAATGGGAATTCGAAAGCACAAGTTAGTGGATGGGGAGAACAATTTGTTGTTGATTTGGGTGCTAGAACTTGTGCTTGTAGGAGATGGAAACTTACTGCTATCCCTTGCAGCCATGCCATTGCTGCTATATTTGAACAAAATGAACACCTTGAAGACTATTTAGATTCAATCTATAGCTTAAAAACATATAAGAAGGTTTATAGCCACTTCATAGAACCAATTAATGGAAATGATCAATGGCCAACACCTGCAAACCATCCACTTGCAGTTCCCCCTTCTCCGGTGAAAGTGAAAAGAGGTCGAAAGAAAAGGTCAAGATAAAAGGAGCCTGAAGAAATAGAGCGAGAAGAAACAAAGGGAAAACTCAGTAGGAAAGGCACTGTGCACATGACTTGCTCCAAATGTGGAGGGAAAAATCACAACAAAAGGAAGTGTCAATTAATTCAATCAACTGAGGTAAAAATCTGATTGGATGTAATTTTTGTCGATAGTATTTTGGATACTTTAAATTGGTAGTAGCGTTATTTGTTCATTCATATTGAATTTGTGTTAGAGGGCTATAATTTGTGTTAATGATATGGGATTAGTTTCTTTTAAATAGTAGTCAAATGAATTTGGTTTATTTTCCACTTTGTATTTCAGATTCCACCTGCAACACTAATCAGAAGCAATTCAAATAGAGGGGGAAATCAACCAAAAAGAGGGAGAGGTAGAAGCAATGCATCAAGAGGCAGAGATACAGCTGAAGGTTGAACACCATTAAAATTATAGGAAACATGATTTGAAGTTGGTTAGAATTTGCGAGACATGGTTAAAATTCCTTTCAATTTTTTTTGTTGATCTTATTCTAACCTGTGTACTTTCAATTGTTTTGCCAGCATATGCTACTGAAATTATTTTACTTGGGCTTTTATTAGGCTTTTGCTCAACAAAGAAATTGAGTTATACTTGCACAAGCCTAAAATTGTTTTATTTTGAATGGTCTTTATATTTGATTGGTAAGCTGAAATAAAACTTGTGATTTTATGTTTATAGTGATCATAATTTAAATAATGTTGACGAATTTGCATTTACAAAAGGCTGTCAAAATATAGTTAATATGCAAAATATATATAACTAACGAGTTCATTGAATTATCAAAACGGAAAATAGTTTTTTTGAAAATATAGATGGAATAAAAACTTTAAGAGATTTTAAAACACAATAATTATTTCAAAAGAAACACAAAAATAAAAAGTTAATATAAAAAATGGAAAAAAGAATAACGAAAAGAGGGGATAGTAAATTGAATGAGGCAATAAATCATGGAGGAATTATTATATTTAATAAAAGCCTAAAGATATGAAAAAATTAATAAATGGGGGAAAGAGAGTCGGAATACCGGTTGGAAGGAAAGTCAAAGGTAAATTACATGGTAAAAGGTAAATTTGACTATTATGTTAATAAAGTGTAAAGTTGGTATACCATTATGTTAAGTTTTGAAATTCATATACCATTATGTTAGTAAAGGTAAAGTTCATATACCTTCAATTATTTTAAGCCAGATTTTTGTGATATTGCAATGTTGTTTGAATAGGGCCTAAGTAGGCTTGAATTGACTTTAGGCTTGTGTGAGCCATCATCCTTCTTGTGTTTGCAGATTCCCCAAGTGGAGTTTCTCGTTTACTGGGATGGTGTTGACCCGATTTGGTATCATCTTTACCTTTAAATGACGTGATGCGAATGTAATGTATCCATGATTTTTTGCATGGAAAATATTTATCACATGATGTATGTTTGTTTGTTGTAGATGTTGTGGGCTTCATTCATTGGGGAGCCTTCTCTTGTGCTGGTGCATGGGTGCCCCTAGGGTTTGTCTCGTTGGGGATTCCATGTATGAATTCCTCAAAGCAACGACCATGGGTTCACTGAATCATATTCGAGTTCAGAGCTTGGATCTAGTTTAAGGAGGGTCTGGATGAGTCGTTGATCCTAAACCATATAGGTGATGATCACTTGGAAGCTATTGGCTTGAAGTGTTGGAGGTATATGAAGGCACACGCCAGTACGAGGATGAGATGATGAATTTGATATTTCTTTAGGTCTAATTTTTGCATAGACCACCCTTAAGGGTTTTCAATCTATCAAACTTGTCTCAATTTTTTCCTAGATCACCCTTTCAGATTTTCAATCCAGCAGACTCATATATATTTTTTATGTTTTCATTTTTTGGATGTTTACTTACGATATTATACCATTGGCATGCAAGCAATAAAAATAAGCATATGCACAAAGATTCAGCAAAAATGACAACTCATTGATGAAATTGACAGGGGTATAAATGTTTTAAATAATTTGATTCATGTCATCGATTAGCCCTTTAAGGTTTTCTAACCAATGTGTTTGGTTTTCTCTCATATCCTATGTTTTGCCTGAGCTGCTCCTTTCGGGTTTTCAACTCAGCGGACTATTCTATTTCAGTTGAAAATAGGCCGCAATTTTTGCTCAACTAACAGAGTGTTAATTGACAAGCTAATCACAAATTTATTTTTTATTGGTACTACTTTTTACTGATTTATTTCTTTTACCTATGCGTGATAGCAATTGTGCTAGTCTTGGTTGATTTGACTGATAGATTGGTTGTTGTTCATGTCCACGACTTCAATTATTGTCTCGTTCAATGTTTCTGATTGATTAGTTAGTGCTCATGCTACTTTGCTAGCTTGAGATACATGCAATGATGAGTCTTAGTGTTTGATCATCAATGAATTGGATTGTTCTCCGATGATAGATGAAATGTCAGAATCAGAGACTTTGACTCCATTAGGTGTATCAAGTGTAGCTTGATTCCATCAAGGGTGAACAACTTATGTTCCACAGTGTAATGATCGACTTGTATGTGTTGGTGGGCCATGTAATGGAGTAGTTGATGTGTTCCGACCCCTTCTCTGTGTCTTCGGTGTTGCGCTAGTTGTTTGACCTCAATTTCCTTTGTTGACATTTTAGCCTTATTGTGGCTTTAATCATTTTGATCTTTGCGTACTTCATTCCTTTCTAGTTTCTATCACTTTGACCTTTGATTGACTGATTTAATAGTCAATGGACATTTCATTCTTGGAGATCATTCTGTCGATCTTACGTCTTTGTAGGATGAGGTAGATGCTATCACGCATTGTCTAAGTACCTGTGTTTATCTCTCACTTTCTCTCAAGAGTCAAATTATTTGAACTTTTTAAAACTGTTGGGGATCCATTTTATACCCAAATTAATCTCATGACATGATATGTCACATGTACTGAAAACATTATGTATATGTTTATGAGAATGTGTGATATCAATCAATAAAATATCAAGCAAGTAAACAAAGTTCAATTTATTCAAAAATTCAAAAGCCTCATGGGCAAAGTTGCTAAAAGGAACTAATTTATTCCATTGGTTATCTTCCAGTACTAATGCCTTGTAGATTTGTCCATGGATTCAAAATGCTCCATCCTATCAGCCTTCTCAGACACTTCTTGATAGCTTGAAAAGATGTCCGATCCAAACTTGTTTTTGTATGATGGCAGTGTGCCATCCAAAAGCTTAGTTATCATCTCTGGCAGAGTTAAGCGAGCCATAAGCCTGACCTGTGTGGCCATCCAATATCCATAGTAAGATTTGAAGCTCTCGCCCTGCTCTTGCCTTATAGCTTCCAGATGTTGCATTGTGGTTTCCATTTGAGTATTGAAACCATTATACCCCATCATAGCCAGAGCAAGGCTATTCCAATAAGTAGCTATGTCCAGTGGAAGGTGGTTGTACGATTCATTGATTGGGTGGCCCAAGGTGATGACAAAGAGCTTAGCCATCATCCATTCACTAACTCTTAATGTTCTCATCACTGTTTGGTAATGCATTAGGTGAGCACATGGATCTCTAGAGCCCACATGCTTTTCAAATTGCGGCATTGCAAAGTTTGGTGGTAAGTTATCTTCATCCTTGATCATCGGTTGTGTAAGGTATGTGTTCATTAAATGACCACCGTGAGTGGCTAAGAACTGTTGCCACAATTCCTTCATGCCTGTTTGTTGGAGGATGGCGTTCATATTGTCTGGATAAATGCCATATTGCCCTTGAGGAAATGTCGTAAAATTGGGCAATTGAGGTCCTTGGAATTGTGAGGTAATTGATGTACTCCAACTAGGAATAGGTTGTTGGGTTATTCCTTGATAAAAAAAAGCCCTAGTGCAAATGCTGGATGGCCAAGCTACCCTGGGAAGAATTGGTTCTCGGATTGCTGTTGGAAATGATTGGAAAAGTTATATCTCGATTGACCAATTTGAGCCTGATTCTGTTCCAACTAACTTTGTCCTGCCCCGAACTAGTAAAATTTCATAGGAGCTGGGTGCACCGTATGAAAGATGGAAGGTCCCCCTATAATAGGCTAACTAGTCGAACCACCATTATTAACGGTAGCCCCTGGGTTAGACACAACATCATGAACCCTCCTGGCATGATGGCGAATAAGCGATGCTAGTTGTTCGCTATTTGCAAAGGCTATCAGGGCAGCTGCAATCTAGGTGCTTACCGATGACTGATGTGTCTACTAAGAGTTTTATCCCGTAAGGAAAGGGTGATCCTCCCTCGCACCTTCTTCTTGTGGATTGGCCTTGCTATCGAGGTTGAAAGACGTACATTAAATTGAATCTGAATCAGAACCCGAGTCCTCACTTAGGTCAGTGTACTGAACAACCTCCAAATTGGCCACGATTGGAGAAATGCGGACCAAGCAATGAGTAAGCCTTTTCCAAGCCTCTTTCATACATAAGTAAAAGATCAGACTATGCATGTAAGATTCATGATGTGATTTATGGAAAAATGTGTGAGATGTAAATGTTATGGCTGCATTCACAAAGGGTTAACGTATCATGGTGCGAAATAAATAATATGTTTGTCAATCCATTTGAAACAAACAAGTTAATCGTTAGGTAAAAATGAAAACAAGTGGAAATGAAAATCCAACACCTGGGGTTGGATTTGAGATCTGTATGATGTCTATGTGACATTGTAATATGAGTGGTGTAAGTGAGGTGACCAAGTTACCCATGTGGTAATAAGTCAATAATTCGAGATTTCGCACTATGACTAGATTTCATGAAATGACACAAGAATAAAATGAAAACAACTACCGTATGTAGCTATTGGATAATTAGGTTATTTTGCCCAATTGGGATGGAGTTTCGAATGCCAATGTGGTCATCACTTTTGAGGGTATGCGATGATGCATGAATCATTGCATTGTATGGGCGAATGGTTCAGTATTAAGTGTATACCCTTGAAGATTTAGTAAGGTAGGAAATCTGAAATAAGTTCACCCCGTGTGGGCTTAGGTTCGAATGTCAGTAGTGACATCACATGATGTGGAAAAAATGGTTTGTGTATGTATTTGCCCCATTTGGCCTATGAGTTGGATGTCGAGTGGACATGTCGTAGGTAATGTGAGGGATATATTATTGTCCCTTATAGGAATCTCATAGGTAATGTGTTGAATGTGTTATTATCCCTTGTGGGCTAAGTGTCGGATGTCAAGTGGACATCACGCAAATTAGGGTGAATGATGCTTCATTATTCTAATTGGTTCATGTTATCCTAGGATGTCACGATCTCGAGTTTCATCTAATCTTAAGTGTATGTGACACCGATTTGGTATCATGATGATGAGAAAATGCAATGTTAACATTATGATTCGTTCAAGTGTTTGCACTAAGATTCGTGGTTAGCATGACATTTGTTGAGTGATAAGTAGTAGACACGTAGCACATAGCATGCAACGTTCAATATTCCAACCATACAACTCCCGCGTGTAGGGTTTTTGGCTAGTCTCTATCCTAAGTTTGGTTCATCTTAGTACCATGAGGGTACTAAGGAGCGCACCTGCAAGCACACCTGCAGGGAGATATAATGAATGATCGTTTGTTGGGTAATACTCTATGGAAAATGCCTATGACTTATTTACATGAGGTTTGTAAATGAGTTGCTAATGTAGAAGGTTCTTGTTGTACTTAAATACACTCCAAGCCTCTCCCCAAATGGGTTCTAACGAGGGAGGTATATGCGATATGGCAACAAGTGCGCCACCCGCTCAAGTACTATCTTATCTCAGAGAGGCAGATTAGTACAAGAGAAAGCTTCGCGGTAATAGGGTGCTTTAATCTTATTGGTTAATCCCCTCTATTGAAATGTCTTATTAGGAATATGCCATAATTAAGAAAATACAGAATAGTGTGATCAATAATTTTTGACACTTATCTAAAATTTAAAACCTTTTAAAAAAAGTTTAAGATCCCGAGTGAAGTCACCACTGTCAATGGGCGACACGGAGTGATGGGCCGAGAGCGTGCTAAAATGAGAGGCACGGTCCACCAGTGTGTTTTGGTTGAAAATAAAAATTACCAAGTCGGGGACTTGGAAGGTTTGAAAGAGAAAGTGAAATAATTTTTAGATTGGTCAAACCTGAATGTGACGTCTCTTAGTGTAGAGTCGCCACCTGGATTAGCTCTTCTAGGAATTAAAGTCCTGTGAGGCTTAACGTCCGGGGGACGGCCCACTAAGATACAGAGATTCAGGTTCCGAATAAGCTGCTTATTTCTTATAGGATCACATTATATGACATTTACAAAAAAATCTTATTTCTTAATTGTGCATATTTGTACTTATGTCATTTTCGAGTTTATAATGTATGATTCACACAAATTTAAAAAGTGATAAATCTATACATAAAGCGATAAATAAATGCTGACAAAAGTTAAGATTAAAATTACAAAACCTCGGGGATACAACCGCCCAGCTAATCTATTAATTACATTTCTCAAAAAGTATAATTGAAATTGCGATACCGGAAGGAAAGTAAAATCCTAGACATACATCTAATCCAAATCTACCTGCACCTACAAAGGTTAGCACAAGATGTAGTACAATATTTGCACGTATGTTTGATTTGATTTTGGCGATGCCCATATGGCATAATTAAAATATCGAAGATTGAAAATTTCTTGTTTAGAAATAAAAGAATTCATTTTATTTACAAATATGTTAGTCACTTTTATTTAATGAAAGTAACCGCATGACAAAAATGTGAGGTCTGTCATCTAGGATTAGGTTTAATTCCCTTCGTTGGGATAGTCTAACATGTATTTAATTACAACATTCCCGCAATTTGATAAATTAAAAGAATATGTAAAAATCGTAAAATAAAGTTGCATAATAAAATAAATAAAATAACAATTAAATAAATAATAAATAATAATTAATAAAATAAAATTTAAAGGAATAAAATAAATCCTAGGTCAATGATGAAAATCGAGTTCGTCTCAGAATTCAGGAGAAAAGAAAAATAATATAACAATATAATACAAAGGAAAAAGCAACTCTAGGAATTCAGAGGCTTACCCTTTTAGTGCAAATCCACGTCGATAAATCCGCTTGATTTTTGAAAGTATTCCTTGTTTGTTTTGATTTAAGTGGTGAAAATATGTTATTTTAATCCTAAAAATATTCAGACTTGAACTCTAAATTTGTGTTAGGTCTGAGAATATCTGAGGATTTTTAAGAAAAAAGATGGAAGAAAACAAGATTTGAAAATAATTAAAGAAATCTTAAAAGAAATGTAGAAAAAGTCGGAATTATTTGTCTAGAAAAGTTTTTTTTTTGTAAAAATTTTCTCCATCTTTATTGAGAGAAAAAATATTTTTTTTCGAATTTTTTCTATCCCTCTTAAAATCTAAAAAAGGCCCCTATTTATAAGGAGAATTAAATTATAAAGCGGTTTCCACTAGCCAAGCTAGAATTGGCAAGTCAAGCAACTTAGGAATTTCTTTGGGCCACTTATATATA
>CATIWQ010017389.1:0-29668 GCA_949673415.1 Euphorbia schlechtendalii | reverse complement strand
CCGCCAAGTAGTTTTTTTACTCAGGATTTTTCAATTTTTGATATTGACAATGCAGCTCTTTTGCGGAATAAACATTTCACCGAGGAACCACATACCAAAAAACAAAATTGGGCTATAAGCAAACGACGTCGTTAAGATCATTGAAGGTGGCTCTAGCACTAGCCACGCGCGCGTAGCCGGGAATCGCGATGGCGTGTCTAGTGCTGTTGTGTCTTTATTTCTCTTCCTTTCCCATTGTAACTTGATTATTTTTGTAAATAGAGAAATAACTACTAGTCAGAAGAACAGCATCTCAGCACCACATAGAGAAATTGATCGATTCTACTATGGCTTCTTCCACCGATCGAGAGAACTTCGTTTACATCGCCAAGCTCGCCGAACAAGCCGAGCGCTATGACGGTATATCTCTCTCTCCTTCCTCTCTTTCTCTTATCTGTTTGTCTACTAAGAAAATTAGGGAAAGAATAATAAATCTGGATATAAAATCAATATATCTTTCTAAGTGAACTCAATTCCATCTTTTAAGTAAACGCTATTCGAGGAGGTTCAGTGATCTGATTTTTAGTAACTACGTCTACTTCGGACTAGGGACAAACGAACTTCTACTTTTTTTCTTTATTTGATGGTGTTTGACTTTTATTTGTACTTTGATTAAATTCAGAAATGGTGGAGGCTATGAAGAAAGTTGCTTCACTCGATGTTGAATTGACTGTAGAAGAGAGGAACTTACTCTCTGTAGGGTATAAGAATGTGGTTGGTTCGCGCAGAGCATCATGGAGAATCCTGTCATCGATTGAGCAGAAGGAGGATTCAAAAGGTAATGATCAGAATGTGGGGAGAATCAAAGGATATAGACAGAAAGTTGAATCGGAACTTTCTACTATTTGTGGTGATATAATGACCGTGATTGATGAGCATCTCATCCCTTCGTCCACTGCTGCTGAATCTACTGTATTCTATTACAAGATGTGGGTCCTATGTTTTTGTTGAAATTCTGATGTTTTTTTTAATTGAGCAGCTTTTAGTAGGGTTGCTTTTCTTTCAACATTTCTAATATATTAGCTTTGGTGGTTTTGTTTTATTTTGGTTAATCATAGGAAAGCTGACTATTATCGTTATTTGGCGGAGTTCAAGACTGGGAATGAGAGAAAAGAAGTTGCTGAACAGTCAATGAAGGCCTATGAGGTTGTGTGTTCTTGGTTTTGATTTTTTTCATATGTCTATTTCTTTAAGTGTAGGTAATGTAATGGCCTAGTGCGATCAAAATGTTAAGTATGTGGTATTCAATTGAAGGCTTTAATTTGAAACCAAGGCACCTGCTTACTAACAGGAGTAGGATAAATCTTCTTTATTCAGTATTGCTTTGAATCTTGTTTTTATGCCTGAAAACTAGTTATATTCTTTGTCACATGAGTTTTTTAATCTAAAAATTGAACTCGTATTTGTGATTCCTTTGTATGATATATGAATGAGCAAATATAATCAGATAAACATTGGAACTTGGAAGTGTTCACCTAGGGCATGAGTTAAGTAATGATCTTACGATTCTTTTTGTCATAAAAATTTTTCAGTTTTCTTTTCTTCTGTAACTATTCTGATGTTAATTGTCTTTTACTGGCTTTATGCATGGACATTATGTGAGTGCTCTAGTATGTGTGCTGTCCTGAATCTCTATCTTGTGTTGAATTTTTCCCAAAATAAGCTGTTTTCTCTATTCTATGGCTGTTTTATCTACCTCCCTCCTACTGGGACTTACTTGTGGAAACAAGCCACAGTAATATGGTACTCCAAATCTCCAATTGCATCTACCTTGGGGATGAATTGAAAAGTTCGTGCAAGGTTTGTTAATTTTGAATTCAAGTAGATGTATGTGGCATTTTCTGTGTTATGGGTAGATAATAAAATTACTTACGAAAATATTTTAGCTGGTCTTCTGAATTTTCAAAATTGTTCACTTTCGTGTTTTTTTCTCATACAGACAGCCTCTTCTGCAGCAGAGACTGATTTACCGCCTACACATCCCATTCGGCTGGGCTTGGCTCTGAACTACTCTGTTTTCTATTATGAAATTTTGAATTCACCTGAAAGGTGTGCATTGCTGGGTCTCGTAGAGTGAATATTTCAGTTTCTTTAATCTTTTGGTACAGCTGACTATTGTTACATTGTAACCAATTTTGCAGGGCTTGTCACCTTGCCAAGCAAGCTTTTGATGAAGCTATAGCAGAGTTGGATAATTTGCCTGAGGAATCTTACAAAGATAGCACGTTGATTATGCAGCTTTTGCGCGACAATCTCACCTTATGGACCTCTGACATCCCAGAGGACGGAGGTAACTCGTAAATCCTGCTAGGAAAACGGTTAATCTAAATTCTTACTCTATCCAAGGGATAATGTTGTCATTTGCAATCAACTTGAGTAATAAATTCAGATTGTTGTCTCGTACAATTTAGCCTCTTGCTTTTATTATCTTTGTATTCTCTAATTTATATTTGATTTGTTTATGTTCTACTTTAAGTTTTCTTTTTTATGTGATGATTATGTGTTCATGAAGAGATAAACATAAGCTTCAAGCCTTCAACATTTAGTAGTTATACACATATACTCAGATGATTGGTATTATGCTTGTTTTTGTGCTTGTTGTCGCTGGCTTTTCATCCAAACATCATTTGTTGTACTTGTAGCATGGCATAGGAACATAAATGATTTTAGCAATAAAATAAGGCCAACAAACTATCATGGTTTGAGGAAGATTTGAAGAATTTTTGAAACAGTGTTGGTTCAAGAGAATACTATAATTTGGTGTATCAATTTCTTATGGTGAGTACATGTTTTTTTCTTGACCCTCAATCTTGATCTATATCAGTTTCTTAATGGATATTAAAAACAATTGTCTCAATCTCCTGATAAGGAAAGTAATTTTCTGTTTGACAATAAACAATTAAACCAACAGAGTAAGAAAAATGATGTTTGGTAAGAAAAACCTAACTAGAAGACCAAAAAGACATAGGATTTCTCAAAATATTAGTCAAATTTGGACAGCTTTTGGAAGCTAAAACGGTATCAATGAGTCTTGAACCAGGCTTTTCATTTTCTTCCTTGATTGGAGAAAGCTCCTTCTTGAATATTTGTCAACAAACATCATTTTCCCCAGGTTGAAATATAGATAATTTTTTTCCTTGTTTTCACACCATCTTTAATGTAGGAGCTGAACCTAGGAGTAGGAATGGTTGTTCACCAAACTAAATTAGAATTCATCTCTTATTTGCATCTTGATTCTTGACTGCTAAAATTTCAAACTAAATGATGGAATATTTGCGTTTATCGTGTGACAATTTTATTTGGCCAAATGCATCTAGACCCCCCTGAAGTTGGCTCAGAAAACCCGATGTCACCCTCAACTTTCAAAAGGACCAGTTACCCCCTCAACTTGGCAAAAAGGACCAGTTACCCCCCTTAACTTGGCAAAAATGCATCAGTTTGCCTCTTCAATGTCACATGTCAACTTCTGGTTAAAGAAAGAAAAATAAAAAAAATGACATCTTTAAAAAGTCAAACCAACCAGATTCTTACACGTGGCATTGAGGGGGTTAACTGGTGCATTTTTGCCAAGTTAAGGGGGGTAACTGATCTTTTTTGCCAAGTTGAGGGGGGTACCTGGTCCTTTTGAAAGTTGAGGGTGGCATCGGGTTTTCTGAGCCAACTTTAGGGGGGTTGTTAGAGATGTGGCTATAATAAAGGGTAGATTAGTAATAGTGTCTTTAGGTCTTTTATTGGGTAATATATGAGGGAAGTTAGTAAGAGTAATGGGGGAACAATTTTGGAGAAAATTAGTATTTGGGTTTGAATCAAAGTGCCCAAATCCCTGTAGAAACTCATTTTTGAACACTTCCCAAGTTAAATGTGGCGTGGATTCATCGAGCACAGTAAACCAATGGATAGCTGCTCCTTCCATACATATCTCCGCGTTCGGCAGCCATAACTCCGGTGGAGTCTGGTTGATTCTGAAGTAGGTTTCAGCCCTTGAAATCCATCCCCTTGGGTCATTTCCTTCAAAAAGAGGAAGCTTGACCTTCCTTCCTGCCCAAGAAGTGCCAATGATGCCCTTCTCTCCTCCTGAACGTTGTTCTGGACTTTCGGTTGTTGCTCGAATACCCTCCATTTCAAGATGACGCCTTGAAGCTGGAGTAGCCACTATACGCCCCTCCCTACTCTGATGGCCGGAACTACCTTCAACCCCTATTTCCCCTTCGATTCTTGCATTTTCAGTAAGATCCTCTTCTTCGTAGGGCTTCTTTTCCATTTTCCTCATGAAATAGGATAGCTGAGCTTGTATCCCCTCTAGTGACTCACTGATTTTCTTCTGTTCACTACGCATGTCGGCGACGTCTTGTTCCACTTTTGCGAACCTCTGCTCCTGAGTTTCCAACTGGGATTGGACCCTTGGATCCACTTCTCCGGCGGTTTTTGTCATCCGGCAGGTCGGACCAAAATGATAGAGAAATGATAAAGAACAAGAAACTAATAAAGAAATGTAATCAACCCAGAGCTAAGCTCCACACAGGGCTATGCCCCTTTCCCAAGCTACAAGCTTGAAAACCTAAATACTAATTTTCTCCAAAATTGTTCCCCCATTAGTCTTACTAACTTCCCTTATATATTACCCAATAAAATACCTAAAGACACTATTACTAATCTACCCTTTATTATAGCAACATTTCTAACAGTCCCACATAAAAAAATATGCAGCACTAAGTCATTGCGAACATCAGAAGTTAAGCAACTTGCCATTTACACTATTGATTCGTTAGAAGTACATATACCAAAAAGAATGGTTGCTCATTATTTATTTATATTATCAGAGATTTTAAATCGAAATAATAGACACCAGTGCTCGAGCAATAACTACATTTAAAAACATTAACACAAAACCTGCACAATGAAAAAGCTCTGAATGCCATACTGATTTATTTCCATATAGAGAAAACAACAGTTACTTGTAAACAAAAGAAAATTTCCAGGAAGAGAAAAGCCTGCAATTATGAAGGAAACAAAAGGCCCCATCTCATCTACTTTACACCCATGTCCATGCACTTAAGTGCAGTCAAACCAATACTCATAATCTTCGTACACCAATCAACATTCCACAAAAAAAACACACAAGTAAAATTAAGAATTCAAGATTCACGGGGCTTCACAATGAAGTTTTGCCGACTGATAGGGTTCATAACGACGGGTGGGCCAGCAGTTCGTGGCCATGCCTGAAACTTCTTGTCAGTTTCTTCCCACCAGCCCTTGTTTGACACTGTGCCGGGAGTAGAACCTGGGAAGAAAATTTTACACAGAAATTGCAGTAAAAATCAGTCCATTAAACAGTAGAAGGCCAAAAATATATCTAATTTGGTAGAGGATAGCTACTAACCTCCGAATATTTTCTTGTCAGACACAAGTTGGTCACATACATAAGCGATTGCAAATGATCCAGCAACAGCAAGAGTTATTTTGGAAGCCATTTCCAACTGCATAAGTCCCAACAAAGCAAAAGGAGGAATGTTCATGTTTGCTTAAATGAAAGCCTAACCAACTTCAGCATTAGTGATAAATTTTACAAGTAAAACCGACAATTTAGGTTACATAAAGGCATGACGTTTACTATAACTCCACAAACTCCAACTTCACATATCAACTTCCATATTAGTATTAACGTCGATCAAAAGAAATTATATACGAGCTTTTACCCATTGATATGCATTTTTTCAAACTATACATTATTTACACACAATAAAATAGCAATAACTCATATCTTAGGATAAAAGTATAGTTGGTCAAGACAAGATGGACCTAACCACTTATAGATTGTTGACCATTGAAAATATCACAACACAGTTCCTCTAGCAAACAAGAAGCATGTGATGGTGTTGAAATATATTGCAATGTAAAATCAGAAATATTGCATATCGGAGAAGAAAAAACACAGGGCTAGCATCATAAGAGGATTCCTTAAATAAAAGCTATCATAGGATCGAAAACATTAGTACTTCAATAAAAGATATCTTATTCTTATTTGAAGGAACGAGAGAATCAATCTCTACGATGTCCATTAGGAGCAGAACACCTAATCCAAGGAATGTTATAAACACATAAGCTTTATATTCAATTGCATTCCTGGATAGTACTATTTAGCTTTCAAATCCCAAGGTCCAATAACATAAAAATCATAATAATACATATATTACCCGTCTTTCAAATGAAGCAAGAAACAGAATTCCCAATCAACATTCAACAATAACAAACAGAAAAATTCACGATATTTTCAGTTAGTAATTATCAAGCGCTACAAAAACTAATCTAACTGTTAAAAGACAACAGATTGTCTACACCCACCATTTAAAACCACCAAAAGCACTCAGTTTCGACAATAATCCCAAAAAAACCATGCAGCAAAGCACTAGCCCATCGTTCTAAAAACAATTCACACTAGATTTATCAGAAATCCATAGTTAACAACGTCAACAGCACAAACAGCATCCCAATTTCTTAGCTTCCGATATCAAATCAATCAAATTTCAAATTTTCACCAAGAGAAACATAGTAAATTCCAAAAAAAGTTTTTAAGACAAAAAAATATAAAAACGAAAAATTAGACCCGGAAATAAGACGATGTGAAATAATCTGCAGATCCACCAGCCAGGATTTGACAAATCAGTAAACAGAACATTATGTAAACCAACAAACATAAGACCAAAGGGAAATAGAGATAAAAAGACGGAAACTCACCAAGAAAGAGAAATCTGAAAAGGCGATTCTCCTATGAACGTGAAACTCTCCCTTCGGCGTGTCTACTGAAATGATCATTTCACCCACAAGGGCTCACCTCCAATTTTACTTCTTCCACGCCTACCAGAATCTGAAATATTCCTTTACGACGCCGTTTTGCTAAATTATACGATATTGTCGTTTTACAGGGGTTTCGTTATCTCTTTTTTATTATCATTTTGTATTTTCAAGATGTTTTTTTTTTCAAGTTTTCCATTTCCACCCTTATTAATTTGTTCAACTTCCAAGATAATTATGTTCTAATCTCCAATAACAAGAGAAGACTATAGGTCAAATTGTTTTTATTGAACAAATTAATAATCTTGAAAATTGAATAGGATATTTATGAAAGGGTAAACTAGTAAATCATTTCATTTGGTTAGTTGTTATCTTGAAAACCGTGAATTAGTTAAAACGATAATATTTAGTAGACGGAGGGAGTATATATTTTAACTATAAATTTATAAGTATGGTTGAATTTAGGACTAGGGATGGCAACGGATCCTGGACCCGGTCCGGATCCGTGGATCCGGATCCCTTTTTTAGGGTTTGGATCTTAATTTTATAGATCCGTCGGATCTGGGTCGGATCCAGGTCCAGGAAAACGGATCCGGGTCCGGGTCTGGATTTGATAATGAATCCCAGGTCCGTAATTAAAGATTAATTGTACTTTTTTATTTATTATTTACCCCGAAAATATTGGATAATTAATATTATTTGATATCCACGTAAATCCAATTGCATGAACATAATTAAATGAACATGTAAACTATTTAAAATAAGGTGAAATGTACAAATATGAATGCTGAAACTAAGAATTTGATGTTAATTACATGGATCCGTTTAGACTCGTTTATGGACCAGGATCCATAAAATCTGTTAGATCTGGATCCTAAAATTATGGATCAGCAAGATCCGGGTCTAATATATTCAAACGGATCATCGAGAACCCTTTCACCCCATTTTGAAATGTTGATTAATTGAGATATAGTACCGAATTGAGATACACCAGCTTTCCAAATTTTAATAATGTAATTTATTATTTCGTATAAAAGGGTACTCATTTTCTACATATATCCACCAATAAACGGTGTATAAATATTTAACTGGTGTATAAATAGTGTACAAACATGATGTATATACTTAATACTTGTATTCAACTTGTATTTAAATATACTAAACTGTAATAATTTTAATATAAATTTATAATTAAATAATACTGAATTGAATGAAAATAAGCTGAGGAAAAGCTATGCATTGAGTTAGGTATCCTCAAATTCACCTAGTAGGTTAAAGTTGAAACTTTTATCAAAATTTAAGACTAATCTAACTAATATAACGAAGTTAAAAATTACACTTCACTTTTAACTCATTTTTTGTTAGATATATCAATTAATCTAAACTTAGGCACTGTTCTTTTCAATTTTTGATAGTTGAACTAAATTGAAGTTGGATGAACTGAAATGAAATTAAATGAGTTGAACTTATTTCAATGTAAATTTATAACTGAATTGTAATCTAAATGAACAAAGATTTAATATTTATATTTACCAAAACACAAACTAAAAAAATATTTTCAATCCCTTTCTGGTATGGGTCTTGGGCAATCGCCCCTGATACCCGCCTATTTACATCATGTTAGATTAAAAAATTTCTAAATATTTTTTTAGCAACTTGGTATCATTTAGGAGAAATTTGTAGCCATGGCAAAACTTTCGTGAAGCAGATGAGAAGAAAAGGGGAAATTGTGAAAAATGTAGGGTTCGTGAAACTTATTTACACTAATACGTTCCACATTAAGCAACAACACCTCAGCTCCTTCCTGAAGATAGGACCAGCCATCACGGGACTCATCAGAGCATTCTACTCCAACCTCTACAACATTTAGGGGTTTAATGATGTGTTGATGATGGAATTTGGGGCAAATCAACTTTTAGGGCTAGCCACGAGCTGGTGGTGAAGCTGCTACTATCGAAAATTGAGTCTGTGACTAGCTGCACCTACTTCGAGAGGTGTGTGGTCTACCATATGGTAGAGGATAAGAAGCTTAACTGGCCAGTGGTGATTCTTCACCATTTGACCAAGCTGACTATTGTCTATCATTATGGTTACCTCATAACCGAATTGAGGAGGGCGGTGAAAGTGGACATCGCTTAGTTCTTGGGGGAGTCTGGTGACATAGTTTTGCTAGTGAAGAAGAGATTCGACATGCCACACTTTAGCAAAGTGGTTCACAACTAGGTACATACTAGGTACAACAAAGCACATCAAAAGCGCAAGCTTAAATGCATAACTAGAGTAGTACCAGTGAACATCCTAAAGGAGGAAGAAGATGGCTTCATAGTGGACTTCAAGGACAACGATGATTCAGATAAACTACCCATATCCAGCATCCTGGAGAAAGTCACCGCCACCACCTCCTCTCCCAAGCAGAAGGCTACTTCCTCTAAGGCTAAGGGGAAGAGCCTTGCGAAATCCAAAGCCAATGAGGCACCTGCTCAGCCCTAGCGTTAAAGGAGGAAGATGAAGGCCAAAACCCGCACCCAAAGAGAAGCAAAGGCCAAGCTTCATGCTGAGCAGCAGGCGGAGGAAAGAGAAGATGTGATTGCGGTTGATGAGTCCCTGAAACAAAGCGTAAAATGGTATTCTCAGAAGAAACTAAGGAGTAGGGCAAGGCCAAGAAGTCTAGAGATGAGGACACTCTAAGTCTTAATGCTGGTGCTGAAGTTGAAGAAGTTTTTGCCAAGGTTAAGGGCACTAAGCCTAAAAGAATGTGCAGGTGGTGAGCAACGAGGATGATATTAGAGACACCTTTTCTTTCCATTAGGAAGAGTCTGATCTTCTTGATACCAACTTCTCCTGACCCTCTTTCACTCAAACTGAGGAACCTTCTACTCAGTTTGAGCAACCTCAAGCTAGTCCATCCTTAGGCCAAACAGCTAACCTAGAGGTTTCTATAAATCCTACCCTCATTTCTTCTGTAAATCCTCAAACCTCTTCTTCTGTAAATTCTCCAAAACCGCTAGTTTCTACTCCTATGGATACTAAAACACAAACTGTAAATTCTCCTCCTCCTTCAAATACTGTACATTCTCAAATTTATATTCCTTCATCCCCTATCAATAACCAAAATTCTCCCATTCATATTTCCTCTCCTACAAAAATTCATGATCTCTTTTTCTCCTAACCCTTCTCTAGTAAATAATTCTCATACCCTGTCTTCTCCTGTACAAACTCAAACACAAGCCATTTCTTGTACAACCCTTGTATCTTCTATTCCACTCAAGAAAACCATTCCCCCTACTTCTTCAAATGTAAATTCTTCTGAACTTACCCCTTCTTCAAATCCAGCTTCTACACCTCTAACCCCTTAATAAGTGAATAATTACACTTATTATCATGATATTTCAATCATAAAATGATATGGTTTTGATTCATTTTATACTTCATATAAAAGACTTCACGTGGTATGTAGTTGTTTTTTATGCAAGTACAAAAACTAGGTGAATCTTGGGAGTGAAATGATCAAAGATGGAATTCTAAGTAAAAAGAGTGAAAAAGGTGCAAAAAGATGCGTGGAACACAAGGATTTGGCTTAGGATCGAAGCTGTCGAAGATCGGTAAAGTTACAAGAAGAATTTTGAAGAAAAACACAATTCACGGTCATGACACCCATTTGAGGTCG
The DNA here is from genome assembly GCA_949673415.1 of Euphorbia schlechtendalii. Classification (NCBI taxonomy): domain Eukaryota; kingdom Viridiplantae; phylum Streptophyta; class Magnoliopsida; order Malpighiales; family Euphorbiaceae; genus Euphorbia; species Euphorbia schlechtendalii. The sequence goes on along the minus strand of CATIWQ010017389.1, from coordinate 19,170 downwards.
CGACTTGTTATTCTTCTAAATAGAAAGTTATCAACCATTAGTCACGATCATGACATGTAATTCGCGGTCACTAATTGTGACGGTTATTGGTCAACTCTTCTCAACTACCAACAGCCGGATAAAAATGATTAACTGCCATCCACTACCATCAACTACCAGATGAAAAGACACCTTTTGGAAGTAAACCAATCATGAAAAGTTGCCTTTCCATTGTGGATGAGGATAAATCTTTGCATCCAATCATATTAAAGTGATACAACCCTTCGCCAATGGACATGACTCTTCGTTTGGATAAACGTAACCCTTCACACTCTATAAATAGATTTCAACTCAAACCATTTTCGTATGAGTGGGATGTGATGCATGGTGTGATATAGTTGCAGAAAACTTGTATGTATGTATGGATAGAGAGTGAAAATATATAGATTTCGCTACGTTCAAAGTTAAAGCAAGGAAAATTTATAAGTGATTCGATACTTATTTTGATCACTAGATTTCTCCACTTATTCGAATGATTGTTGTATGAGTGTAATTACAAAACACTTATCAATAAAAGTTTTCGTTCTTCAACCTTCATTTGTTCGATGTTCATAAAGAATAGCATCCTAACGGAGGTTCTGTACGAGTCAAGACCGAATTCAAAGTAGACGCAGGAATTGTGGGAATTGACGACTCCCATTAAAGAGTGGATATGGTTTGATTAACTTTAGCCTTTCACTTTCATACCTTACAGCTTTACTTTGTTTTCTACTTATACTTTCTATTTCAAAGTTTATGATATGTCTATGTGTCATAATGAGTATTTCGTCTTGCGTCTCTTATATTAATTAAGTTATATGCTTTCGAGTTAACTTTAAGAGTGATTTCGGGGTTAACAAGATTGTGTATAATCACTGGATCTGTGATATAATGCTGTTTAGTGAGCTAACATTTTTTGAATGGTAACTTGCTAAATGTGGCTATGTGAGAGCGACCCGTACTAAGCATACTATTGACGTTGTCCAGGTTTATATAATAGTCTTATTTCGTTTGCACTAGGATTAGAAAAGTTATTTCATGTGTTGCTCTGCGGTGAATCATTGAACATCTGAGTGTGTTGAACCGGGTTTGTCAGATTAGTCTAGTGCGTTGTAACATCTTTGTTGAAATTGCATGTTTTCTCTATTATACTTGTTCATAGTGAAAATCTATGTATTTAGAATCTCTCATCTGTCACATCTATATGTACTAAACTTTTCATTCTAATCGTCTTATCCAAAATAAAATCTAAAAACTATTTTTATTTTTTTTACTTTGTCTTTCCTAGTAGATCTTTAGACTTGGTGCCTTCCCTGTGGGTTCGATATCTTTTAAAACTACATCACAACTATATACTTGCAGTTATCATAATTTTTCTATTTAATAAGGGGTATTGACAACACCTACATTTTTCGTGAACAAGTTTTTGGCATTATTATTGAGGTTAAGCCTTACTAAACGAGTATAGCCAAGTCTCGCGAACAAGTTTTTGGAACCATTAAGTTATTACAATTATCAGTGGAAAAGTGGTGAACACTTGTTATTCTTTAAAATAGAAAGTTGTCAACCATTAGTCATGATAGCACCATGTAATTCGTGGTCATGACTTGTGACTCTTATTGGTCAACTCTTCTCAACTACCAACTACCAGATAAAAATGATAAACCGCCACTAACCACCATCAACTACCAAATGAAAAGACACCTTTTGGAAGTCAACCAATCATGAAAAGGTGCTTTTCCATTGTGGATAAAGAAAAGACTTTGCATCTAATCAAAATGAAGTGATGCAACTCTTCGCCAATGGACGCGACTCTTCATTTGATTAGACACAACCCTTCGCACACTATAAATTGGGTTCACATTTAACCAATTTCATGGGATGGCATGGTTTGATATATGATAGAAAGCATAGTAGATTTGTGATACACAATAGAAAGTAAAAAATGTATAGATTTCACTAGTTCAAAGTTATAGCGAGAAAAATGTACAAGTGATTCGATACTTTTTTCGACCACTAGATTTCTCCACTTATTCGAGCGATTGTTGTATGAGTGTAATTGCAAAGCACTTATCAATAAAGGTTTTCATTCTTCAACATTCATTTGTTTGATATTCACAAAGAATAGCATCCTAGGGGAGGTTCAGTACGAGTCGAGACCAAATTCAAAGTAGACGCATGAACTGCTGGAATTGATGACTCCCATTAAAGAGTGGATACAGTTTGATCAACTTTTGCTTTCACTTGCATACCTTACAACTTTACTTTGTTTTCTACTTATACTTTCTATTTCAAAGTTTATGATATGTCTATGTGTCATAATGAGTATTTCGTCTTGCGTCTCTTATATTAATTAAGTAATATGCTTTCGAGTTAACTTTAAGAGTGATTTCGGGTTAACAAGATTGTGTATAATTACTAGATCTGTGATTATAAAGCTGTTTAGTGAGCCAACATTTTTGGAATGGTAACTTGCTAAATATGGCTATGTGAGAGCGACCCATCCTAAGCATAGTAATATTGTTATCCAAGTTCTTATAAGTGTCATAATTCATTTACCCTAGATTTAGAAAAGTCATTTTATGTGTTGCTCCACGTGAATTATTGAATATTTGGGTGTCTAGAACCGTATTTGTTGTAGTTATCTAGTGTATGAAATCTTCTTGATAATTTTGCATGTTCTTCTCTACTATACTTGTTCTTAGGAAACATCTATATAGTTTACATCTTCTCTAATCTATTCATGCATCTGTTTATTCATCAGTCTATCATCCAAACCCTCCAATGCAAAACACTGAACTTATCTTATTTCTTTTGTTCCGTAACTCTAGTTGGTCTTAAGAACCGAATTCCTTCCCTGTGGGATCGATATCTTTTAAAACTACATCGAAACTGTATACTTATAGTGGTCACCATTTTTCTATTCGATAAGCGGTATTGACAGCACCTGTTCGCATTTTGAACTTTTATCTTATCATTATGAAAGTGGGGAACAAGGTTTTTGGCTTCTGTGAGCGGACGACACGGAGCGGTGGGCCGAGAGCGCGCGATTCATAGGCGCGGTCCACCGGGGTGTTTGGAAAATGGTTTGCGCTGGGCCGGGGGCCCGGAAGAGTTTTTGAGAGAGGGCGAAAATGTTTATTCAGATCGATTCGAACCCGAATCCGCCATCTCTCGTTGTAGAGTCGCCACCTGGATTAGCTCTTTCTAGGAATTAGAGTCCTGTGAGGCTTAATGTCCGGGGGACGGCCCAACAAGACACAGAGATTCGGGTCCGGGATAAGTTGCTTATTTCTCATTGAATCACATTATATTACATCTACAGAAAACCGTATTCTCTTAATTGTGCATATTCTCACTTAAGTCATTTTCGAGATCAGTATGGTCCCAGGCTCACAGGCTGCCCCTCGTGGGAACACTGCTGATATGAGATCAGTATGGTCCCACGATTGAAAGAGTAGCGGGGTTTAGAGATAATACCTGCCCAGTCGCGGTTGGCACTCTTTGGGGATGATGCTTGGAAGCTTCCCTCTTGGTGCGACGTTATCGAGGATTGGCGTCTCCGTGCCCCTTGTGAATTGCCCATTTGGCAATGATTACCCCCTGTGAGTTGACCTTGACTCTTGGAATTGCTGGGGAAAGGATGAAAGCCGTGTGCTCCATGCCTTTGATAATACGTCGACTACTGTGAGTCTTCGTTGAAATTCGCTATGGGATGGTTGACCGTTGTGGTCTGAATTTTATGCCCCTTGTGAGTTGACCGTGACACTCGAAACTGCTGGGGAAAGGATGAAAGCCGTGTGCTCCCTACCTCTGATGATACGTTGACTGCTGTGAGTCTTCATTGAAATCCGCTGTGGGATGGTTGTGAATTGTAGAAAGTTCGGATTTTGAACTGTAGAAAGTTAGGATTTTGAACCATAGAAGGTTCGAATAACTGTAGAAAGTCGGGTTTTTGAGGACCGTAATAGGTCCGGTGATTGTAGTAAGTCAGGGAAGTGAGGACTGTAGTAGGTCATGAAAGGGAGGACCGTAATAGGTCTGGTGACTGTAATAAGTCATGGAAGGGAGGACCGTAGTAGGTCCGGTGACTGTAATAAGTCGCAAAAAGGAAGGACCATAATAGGTTCGGTGACTATGGTAAGCCAGGGAATGTGGATTGTAATAAGTTTGGTGACTGTGGTAAGTCAGGGAATTTTGAACCGTAGAAGATTCGGATGACTGTAAAAAGTCTGAAAAAGAAATCCGGACTGTAGAAAGTCTGTTGATTGTGAAAAATTGGAAGAAGAGATGTGGACTGTAAGAAGTCTATTGACTGTAAAAAGTCGGAAGGATGTGGACTATAGAAAGTCCAGTGACTGTAATAAGTCGGAAAAAGAATGAGGACTGTATAAAGTCCAGTGACTATAATAAGTCGGAAAAAGAATGAGGACTGTAGAAAGTCCGGTGACTGTAATAAGTCAGAAAAAGAATGAGGATTGTAGAAAGTCCGATGACTGTAATAAGTCGGAAAAAAGGAATGAGGACTATAGAAAGTCCAGAGTGGATGTCCCTTGTGATTTGAAGGGATACCTGCAAGAATGAGGAATTTTATTAGTATATATTTCTGACATATGTTTTAATTCCTTGATGGAGATTTGCTGGAAACAAAAATTTTTGCCCCTTCAATTAAGAATTAAAACATGAGAGTTTTGAGGAATATGGAAATTTGAGTTTAGGATTTCCGGGGATGTCCCGATGACCGCTCCGTTGTTCTGGGAGGCTTTTAGTGATGTTGCAATGCTGCTTGAAAGAGGCCTAGTAGGCTTGAATTGACTTTAGGCTTTGAATGGGCCATCGTCTTGCTTGTATGATCCTCATGTGGAGGTGGAGTGTCGTCGGAACGGCATTACCTCAGTTTAGCATTGCCTTGACCTGTAAATGACATGACACGCATGCATGTATGAATGACTCTATGCATGAACAATATTTATTATATGATGTATGTCCATCCGTCATAGGTGCTATGGGCTTCGTTGATTGAAGAGTCTTCTCTTGGGCTGATACATGATTTCCCCTAAGGTTCGTCTTGTTAGGGATTCAATGGACAACTTCCTCAAAGTGACGACCATGAGTTCGTTGAATCAGACTCGAGTTCGCAGCTTGGATCACTATTTTGAGGAAAGTCTGGATGAATCGTCGATCCCGCAATGTGTTGGCGGTGGTCGTTCGGAAGCCATTTGCTTGAAGTGTTGAGGGTATGTGATGACGTACACGTACCATTTCGAGGAGGAGATGATGAATTTGATAATGGTTCTAATTTCTATATAGATCGCCCTTGTGGGTTTTCAATCTATCGAACCTTGTCCTAATTTTTGCCTGGACCGCCTTTTTCAAGTTTTCAATCCAGCAGACTCTTTTTTTATGTGGATGTTTACTTGCGATATTCTACCATTGGCATGCAAGCAATCAAAATAAACATATGCATAAAGATTCAGCAAAAATGACAATTCATTGATGAATTTTAACAGGGGTATAAATGTTTCAAATGATTTGACTCCTGCCATTGATTAGCCTTTTCAAATTTTCTAACCAATGTGGTTAGCTCGATGTCCTAAGTTTTGCCTGAGCCGCCCTTTTCGGGTTTTCAACTCAGCGGACTATTCTTTTTGTATTTTGAAAAGAAGCCCTAATTTTTGCTCAACTAACCGAGTGTTAATTGACAGGATGAATACAAATTTATTTTTTGTTTGTACCGCTTTTCATCGATTTATTTCTTTTACCTAAGCGTGATAGCAATTGTGTAAGACTTGGTTGACTTGGTAGATCAATCGATGTTGATGTCCATGACTTCAGTCGTTCAGCATTTCTAACCGATTGGTTGCTGCTCGTGCCACTTTGCTGGCTTGAGGTGTATGTGATGATGAGTCTTGATCATCGGCTTTCCCTTCGATGGCGCGATGATTGCCCCACAAATAGTAGTGAGTAGTGTGAAGAAACTGTTGACGTGTTCAACGGTCTGACTCCTTCTTTCCTTTAGCATTGACTCTTGTTGGATTATCCCACGAATGATGGTGATCCGTGTGATGGAGTTGTTGACGTGTTCAACGATGTGACTCCTTTTTGTGACGTGGTGTCAGTTGCTTGTTCAGGTTGTGATGGAGTTGTTGACGTGTTCAACGATGTGACTCCTTCTTTGTAGCATTGCCCCAGTTGTTTAGTCTAGTTGTGATGGAGTTGTTGATGTGTTCAACGATGTAACTCCTTCCTTGTGGTATTGCACCAGCTGTTTGGTCTCTACTTGCTTGGTCGACATTTTGGCCTTATCCCAGCTTCGATCCTTTTGATCTTTGCGTGAGTCAGTGGACGTTTCTGTTTGGAGATCTTTCCATTGATCTTTCATCCTTGTATGATGAGGTGATTGCTATCACGCATTGTCTAAGTACATGTATTTGTCTCTCACTTTCTCACAAGAGTCAAATCATTTGAATTTGTTGTGGGAAATCCATTTATACCCAAATTAATTTCATGTAATGATGTGTCACATGTGCTAGAGAAAATGTGTATATGTTTATGAGATTGCGTGATGCCATTGATAAAATATCAAGCAAGTAAAAAAATGTCAAAAGTTCGGCAATCGCATGAGCCAAGTATGAAAGGATGAAATAATCACCGTGAGTGACCAAGAATTGTTGCCATAATTCTGCCATGCCTAATTGTTGGAGGATGGCATTCCCTGTGCTTGGATAGAGACCCGATTGCCCCTGGGGATGTGCCGCAAAGTGAGGCAGTTGAGGTGTCGGGAACTGTGTGGCCATTAATGTGCTCCAATTGGGAACAGGCTGTTGGGTCAATATTTGATAGAATGGTCCCGACGCGAATGTCGGTTGTACCAGTTGTCTTTGGAAGGATTGCTGAAGTTGAATCCTGGCAGGTCAATTTGGTTTTGGTTTTGACTTTATCATGCCCCAAACTGGTGAGAGGTAGTCGAGGTCGCCAGGTATGAGGTGGGAGGTTCTTCTATTGGATAGGCATTGTGAAGGATGACCTCTAGGTTGGACATTGCATTCTGGGTCCTTCCGATGTGTAGGCGAATGAGCGATTCTAGTTGTTCGCTGTTGGCAAAGACATTTAAGGCAGCGGCAATCTCGGCGCTCACCGACGATAGTTGAGAATTTCGTTCTGTAAGGACCAGGTGATCTTTCCACATGAGCCTTCTTCTTGTGGATTGGCCATGACAGTGGGTGGAACCGAATCTGAATCTGAACCCGAGTCGTTACTTGAGTCAGTGTATGGAAACCCCTCCAGATTGGCCATAGTTGGGGAAACGCGGACCTGGTGGTGAGTAGACTTCTTCCTAGAAGGTCAGACCATGCATGTGAGTTTCATGACATGACTCATGATGCGAGAAATGCATGAGATGTTTAATGTTATGGCTGCATTCACAAAGGGTTAGCATGCCATGATGTGATAAAACTCATGTTTGTCAATCCATTTGAAACAAACATGTCAGTCATTAGTAACTCAAATAACAATAAGACCTGACCCGTGTGGTGAGGGCTTGAGGTTAAGATAACATATGTGTAATGTCGAAGAGGTGTAACTCGTGTTTGGCCAATCCATTTGAAACAAAACAACGAGGTTTTCTTATTGTCCGTGTGGTCATAAGCGTGCGAAAATCGTTTAAAGAGATGGAGACGCAAGAACGTGTTTGCCAATCCTTTTGAAACAAAACAACAAGGTTTGCTTATTACCCATGTGGTAATAAGCGTGCGAAAATCATTTAAAAGGGTTTGCATCCCGGAGATGTAAGTGTGTGTTTGCCAATCCTTTTGAAACAAAATAACGAGGTTTGCTTATTACCCGTGTGGTAATAAGCGTGCGAAGAAAAAAAAATTGTGACTTGTGTTTGTCAAAACATGTTAGTCATTAGGTAAAAATGTAATGATAACAAGACTTGACCCGTGTGGTGGGGGCTTGGAGTTAAAATGACATTTGTGTGATGTTGAAAGTTTGTGTGACTCGTGTTCGGCCAATCCTTTTGAAACAAAACAACGAGGTTTGCGTATTACCCGTGTGATAATAAGCATGGTTTGAAAATGTGACTGGTGTTTGTCAATCCATTTGGAACAGACAAGTTAAAAAAACAAAGGGTCGTGTATTATCCAAATGATGATACACGTTGGAATTTTGAGGATTCAAGTTTTGGGTAAGACAGTGCGTCATACCCTTTGAGATACTGAGTAATCAAATGCCGTTTTGGCAAGGAAGTGGTAAGTTTGCCAATCTATTTGGAACAAAGCAGACAGAAAGAAAAGATGAAGGGATTGCGCATTATCCAAGTGATAACGCGCTTTTGATTTTTTTTTTGTTTTTCAATCTATTTGGAACAAACAAGTTGAAAAAAAATGACAAAAGGTCATGTATCATCCATGTGACAACACACTTTGGAATTTTGAGAATTTAAGTTTATGGGTAAGACAGTGTGTCATACCCTTTGATGTATTGAGTAATCAAATGCCGTTTTGGCAAGGAAGTGGTAAGTTTGCCAATCTATTTGAAACAAAACAGACCGAAAGAAAAGACGGGGAATTGCGTATTATCCAAGTGATAATGCGCTTTTGATTTTGAGGATTATGAATTGATCCTGATGAGTTCAAGTTCGGGTAAAACCGTGCGTTATACCCTATGTTTTGGAATTCCATGAATATGGGTAGGTATTTACCCCATTTGGGCTTTTGGTATATGTGATTGCCCTGGAAAGGCTGTGAGTTGGATGTCAAGTGAACATTTCAAAGATGATGTGTAGGATGACACAATCAACTGTGGCTAAGTGTGTGTGATATTGATTTGGTATCGTGATGTGTACACTTAATACCATGAGTGTGTGCGTTCGAGTGTCTGCACAAAAATTTGTGGTCAGTATGACGTTTGTTCATTAAAAGATTTGAAAGGTGTATATACATAGCACGTAGCATGCAACGTATCACTTCCAACCTTATGACTCCCGCGTATAGGGTTTTTGGATAGTCTTTATCCTAGGTTTGGTTCATCTTAGTACCATGAGGATACTAAGGAGCGCACCTGCAGGAAAATATAATGCATGATAGCGTCATGGGTAACACCCTATGGAAAGTGTCAATGGTTTATTTACATGAGGGCTGTGGCCGGGTTGCTGATGTAGAAGGTTCTTGTTGCACTAAGATACACTCCAAGCCTCTAACGAGGGGGGTACATGCGATATGGCAACAAGTGATCCACCCGCTAGGTTCCTTCGATCACCAAGGGGGTCACGAAGTATACTTTCGCAAGCTTCTCGGTCAAAATTGGGCAACCTAATCTCAAAGGCTAAGCCATCTATTGCAATGCAAAATTATGAATATGTCATAATTAAGAGAAAACGGAATAATGTGATCAATAATTTTCGGCACTTATCCAAAATCTAAAACTTTTGAAAACAAGTTTTTAGAAAAATCCCCAGCAGAGTCGCCACTGTGAGCGGACGACACGGAGCGGTGGGCCGAGAGCGCGCGATTCATAGGCACGGTCCACCGAGGTGTTTGGAAAATGGTTTGCGCTGGGCCGGGGGCCCAGAAGAGTTTTTGAGAGAGGGCGAAAATGTTTATTCAGATCGATTCGAACCCGAATCCGCATCTCTCGTTGTAGAGTCGCCACCTGGATTAGCTCTTTCCAGGAATTAGAGTCCTGTGAGGCTTAACGTCCGGGGGACGGCCCAACAAGACATAGAGATTCGGGTCGGGGATAAGTTGCTTATTTCTCATTGGATCACATTATATTACATCTACAGAAAACCGTATTCTCTTAATTGTGCATATTCTCACTTAAGTCATTTTCGAGTTTAAAATGCATGATTTAACACGTATGTGAAAAGCGGTAAATCATACATCAAGCGTTAAATAAATGCAGAAAAGTAAATGCGGAAGAATAAATTAATAAATTACAAGACTCGGGGGTTTCATCCGCCCACCTAATCTATTAATTACAATTCTCGTACAAATATTTGCAATACCCGAAGGGAAATAAATCCTAGGCATCATCTAACCTGCATCACAAAGATTAGCACGAGATACGACACGTATGTTTGGTTTTGTTTTAGCGAGGCCCGTGTGGCCTAATTAAAATGTCGGCGATTTAGAGTTTGTTATAAATAAAAATGATTCATTTTTATTTACAAATATGTTGGTCAATTTTATTAATGAAAATGACCGCATGGCAAAGTGGTGAGGACTGTTATCCGGGAATATATTTTATTCCCTTCGTGGAGGTGACCTAAAATGACATGTAGAAACGTAAATCTAGGCCAAGCATGAATATTTATAAATCACATACAGATCTAAATAATTACAATTTAGAGGTTTGTACCCCTCATGGTGCGTTTCCAGACTCAGTAGGGTCTCCGCGGATTGTTCAGAGCTCAAACGATTCGAAACGGAGCAAAATGGAGCGAAGCCGGATTCTACCAAAAGCAAAGTCGGTACCGAAAATGGTAAGGTCGGTACTGATGTTGGTTCTGATGTGGTAAGGTCAGTAGCGACGTTGATAAGGTCGGTACCGACGTTGCATCTCCCGACCTGCAGGAAACACAGAAAACAGCAGAAACCGCAACATAATAATCTAAAACTTCAAATTATCATAACTTTCACTACGGTTATCAGAATCAAACGATTCTCATCATTCTAGAAAGCTCATGATGTGGTTAACATACTGAAAGTGATAAAATCAAGTTTCAAAGATATCTTTATTCAGAAAAGTACCAAACAGCCCGCGTTGTCCAAAACCGTGAACCGTAATTTTACATAACTTCGAAAAATCATAACTTTATTTATACATATCCGTTTTAAGTGATCCTTATCATTCCAGAAACCTCAGGATCTAAGGAATCTAATAAAAATAACTAATTATGCAATAAAAATTTTTGTCAAACCCAGAACTGAAAACAATGACATTCAGCCCAGGAAACCGAAATAAATTTGTACAAAACTTTGAAAATTCATAACTTTTGATATACTTAACCGATTTGAATGATCTTTATCATTCCGGAAAGCTCAGGATGTGTAGAATATTTCTATGTAAACAAAATGTTAAAACAGATTTGAAATCATACTGAAAATCCCCGAAAACAGAATGGTGCGTGGAAACGAGAAATAACCGAAAATAACCTAAAAGAAAATGAAACTTCAAAAAGAAAAGCGTATAAACGTAAGCACAAACTCTAGGAACTCAGAGGCTTACCCAGTAGTTGTGAATCCACTTTGTTTGGTCCACGAAAACACCCGGAAAAGTCCTCCTTGTTTCTTTGGTTCGGTTTTGCCGGTTTTCGGCGGAAACGGAGAGTTAGAAGTCTCCGTTGATAGGAAGACTGAAACTTCCGGGATTTTGTTTGAAAATGAGAAAGGAAAGAACAAGAGTTACTTCCTCCCTTGGATTCGGATCTTAGAAGTGTTCTAAGGATCCAAAGATTTGGTTTTTGTTTGTGTTGTTTTTTGTGTTTTTGTTTGAGTTTTTCTCAAGAAAAAGCTTAAGAAAATCCCTTTCTTCCTTTTTTTTTTCCAAAAAAATGAGCTCCTTTTTCTCTCTAATCCCCCCTCATTTACGTGCTCTTTTCTTTCATGGAGCCCCCTTCAATCCAAAATCGCACTAACTTTTGTCTTTTGCATCTTTTTCTTCCACCAATTATGCATGATGTTGGATGTCAACATGTATGCAAGGTTTAAAGTTAAGAAAGCCCAAAATTATGAGGGTGAAAGTGGGTCTTTTCTTGGTTTGGGCTTTTAAAGGGAAATGAGGCCCAAAGAAACAGGGTAGATGATTTCCGGATGATTTCGGGACCCTGCAAAATGTGAAAAGCTAACAAGGGAAAAATTATAGCTTCATCATCGAACTCGCGAGTCGGGCGTAAAAATCCCGTGCTCACAGCTTCATCACCAAATATAAGCCTTTTAAATTAGTATAATCAAAACCTTGCGATCAAGTGACTACCAACAATAAAAGATTGTATGTGCCAGATGTTAGACATGATGTATTTCCTAGAGGCAATCAATTTGAAAATTCTTTATTAGTCACTAATGTACAAATAGTTTGAGATTATTGTTAATCAACAATTAGGCATCTTTGTTATAAATTGTTGATTGTTTCTAAATTGTGTATCTTGTTGGCATCATATATATGCTATTAAGTATATTTATATGTTTATAAATATAATATGACAAAGTTCATAACTATTTATAGTGCGTAAGTGCAAGGATATAGTGGGAGCTATGTGGAGCTAGATTTGCACACACGTAGCACTACGAAAAGTATAAATATCCCTAATCATAGTTTAATTGAGACCGGACATCAATGAAGTGGACAGACTAGCATTTGTAGTCATACTCCTTGGATTTGATCCAAGCAGCCAATCTCATGAGCTGAAGGTGGTACCTTGAGTTAACACATCGATGTATTTTGGTAATACATTGGAGACCGTTATAAGACAAACACTCGGAAATAACTATATCCATGTGTAGGTGTCATGTCTTATTGCATTAGCAGTACGAGTATTCTCAGACCTAAGATATTGGTTACCTTGTGCCAGAGTTGCTATACATTGGGTCATACTTATTCATACCTTACTGATAAGGATATACGGGTGATTACTATTATAATGATGATCATTCGTTGGTAAATCTAGTAGTCAATATGAGATCCATCAATTTAGATATAATGATATAATATGAGTTGTACCTTAAGGCCTCTTGTTGAAGTGATACACTCATAAGCCATTAATCAGAGTATAAGAATGATTGAATGGGTTTCTAGTCAATCTCAATAAATAAAGGCGAGTGGTGTTCTTCTAAACAAGTTTAATTCTAGGATAGCTATGACCATCACATGAGTTAACACTTAATCCAAAATCAATAAACTAGATGGTACTTAACCTGATGGAAGGAGAGTATTATACTAGTTACTACTGTAGAATCAGATCAAGTCACAAGCACCCGACGTTTTGCGTATTGGGATATCATATACCTTTGCTAGAAAGTGCATTTAATCATCTTGAGTTTTCGGATTCCATATTGATTTGGAACACTTAGCCTAAAAGTTCCCAGATAAGAAACATGTTGAGGATAACCACTAGTAGCTCTGTACTTTAAAACCTATGAGGTCACACACATTGGCATTCACCATACTGAATAAAGGACTTGTAGACGGGGTCCATACCGAGAATAAAAGGGGAAGTCAAACTGATTTTTTATGGACCGTTATTTGTTTCGACTAAATATTTTTAAAGAGGATTTGAAAAAAATTGCATGAGGCGGAGCAAGGGAATTTTTCCGATTGCAAGTGGGCCCCGCGTACACAGGTTGTTCTTGGGAGGGTCTGTATGGCAGGATCGCGAGCATAAAATGCTCGTGGACCACCTACATGCATTAGCACAAAGCCAAATGTGATAATGGGATTTTGTACTAGCTGGCGCATTCGATGATGATGGCTTTTCAAAAGTTTATCATTGAATCACACAATTCTTGATTATCCAGATGCCTTCAAATGTGACTGTTCTCGTCTCTAAATTTAAAAGGACTTTTAATAAAATTAATTAATTTTTCTTTTTAGTTCAAAATATGTAATTAAAATAAAAAAAAATATAAAATACACAAAAGTACAAAAAAATATGAAAAATAGCAGAATATGAGGACCGGGGACCGACCTCGCCAGAAGTCTCTCGCGAGAAGTTCTAGCAAGCCTCGCTAGAATTCTGATGAGATCGCCGGAATTTGTTGGTGTTTTTTGGATTAGCGAGATTTTTCCTATAAATAAATACTAAGGAATTTTGTGTATTCCAGACCGGAAATTTTCAACAAAAAAATACAAAACTCTAAACGCTCTGATCTTCTACATTTTCTTGAATTAAAATACACTTTTTGATTCGAAATTTTCTACAAACACCAAAAACTCAAAAGACAACGAGGACTACTCCTAAAGATCACAGGGTATTTCGAAGTGGATTCGCTCCGTAAGGGTAAGCCTCTGAGTTCTTAGAGCTGCTAGTTTGTGCTTATTTTTTTCTTTTCCACTTTATTTCACTTGTGGACCTAGGTAATATTTTACTTTATTTTTATTATATAAATATTTTTTTTATTATTCTTCTCCTTCTTATTATTTTATTTAATGGAGATATCTGTTAGAATACCCCCACGAAGGGAATGAATTCCATTCCCAGATAACAGCCCTTACACCTTTGCCATGCGAGCATTTTCACAAATTAAAATGAGCAACCAACGTGTTGATAAAAATGAACCTATTTATCTCTAAATAAGAACTTTTAATCGTCATTTGTTTTAATTAGACTACATGGGCCTCGCCGAAATTAAATCGATCAAATATGTAAATGTTGGGATATATCATATGCTAACCTTTGTGGATGCAAGTAGATTAGGATTAGATGTATGCCTAGGATTTTATTTTCCTTCGGGTATCAAATTTCAATTATTTTTGGGCAGTGTTTTAAAAATTGGGCCTAGGCGGGATTTTTAAGAACACCGCCGCAATTTTGTAAAATCGTGTGGTGTTAGGCGGAGGATTGATTAGGCGGCGCCTAGGCGGGACTAGGCGGTCCTAGGCGCCAATTTTTTAATTAAAAAAAATCAATATTTTAATAAAAAAATAACATAAAAAACTCAGTGTTTTAAAAATCAAGGCCTAGGCGGCGCCTAGGCGGGATTTTTAAGAACACCGCAGGGATTTTTTATTATTTTATGTTTTTTATGTTATTATATATTAAACAAAATTGTTAATGTTATCATTTTATTGTATTAGACTATTAGTATTTATGTTATAATAATTATTATATATTATTAAATATTAAAATAATAAAAAAAATTGAATCCACCTAGGCGCCTAGCGCTTTTTAAAACACTATTTTTGGGAAATGTAATTAATAAATTAGGCGGCCGATTGCATCCCTCGAGGCTATGTAATTTTTAATCTTTACTTTTCCACATTTATTTATCGCCTTTATTTACTGCTTTATTTATGAATTTACCGCTTTCTAAATATACGTGAATCATGAACTATAACTCGAAAATGACATAAGTACGAATATGCACATTTACGAAAATACGGTTTTCTATAGATGTAATATAATTTGATCCAATAAGAAATAAGCAACTTATCTCGAACCCAAATCTCTATATCTTTGTGGGCCGTCCCTTAGACATTAAGCCTCACAGGACTTTAATTCCTAGAAGAGCTAATCCAGCTGGCGACTCTACACTAAGAGACGGCAGATTCGGGTTTGCCAAATCTAAAAATGTTTTCGCTTTCTCTTTCAAACCTTTCGGGTCCATGACCCAGTAATTTTTTTTATTTTCAACTTTAAAACACCCCGGTGGACTGCTCCTCTCATTTTCGCGCTCTTTCGACCCATCGCTCCCTATCGCCCGCTCACAATGGCGACTTCGCTGGGGATTTTTCTAAAAACTTGTTTTTTCAAATATTTTAGATTTTGGATAAGTGCCGAAAATTATTAATCACATTATTTCGTATTCTCTTAATTATGACATAATCCTAATAACGCATTGCAATAGAAGGGATTAGCCCATAAGTCTAAGGTACCCCTATTGCCGTGAACCTTCTCTTGTACTAATCTGCCTCCCTGAGGAAAGATAGTACTTGAGCGGGTGGAGCACTTGTTGCCATATTGCATGTACCTCCCTCGTTAGAACCTTTTTAGGGAGAGGTTTGGAGTGTATTTTAGTACAACACAAACCTTCTACATCAACAGCCCATTTACAAACCTCATTGTAAATAACCTGTAGGCATTTTCCCTAAGGTGTTACCCAACAAACGACCATGCATTATATTTTTCTTGCGGGTGCACTCCTTAGTATCCTCATGGTACTAAGAAAAACTAAACCTAGGATAACCCTATGCGCGGGAGTTATATTGTTGAAAGTGGGATATTATGTGCTATGTGCTATGTGTTTACCACTTTTTGATTCATCATGCACTGTACAATTGTGCCATGCTAACCACGAATCTTAATGCAAACACTTGAATGCACACACTCATGATATTAAACAAAATGAACAGGTCATGTTACCATCAACACGATGCTGATTTGGTGTCACTCATACTTAGGATTTAGTTGACACTCGAGATCGAGTCACCCTAGAATAACATGAAACCAATTAGAATCATGTAACATCACTTACCCATTTTTCAACATGATGTCACATGATGTCCGACTCTAAAGATAAACCTACCCAAAATTTTGTGTGATGCCCACTTGGCATCTGATTCACAGCCCTTCTAGGGTGATAATATTCACCAAAAGCCTAAACTAGGAAAAACACATTAAAGGATATCCCAGCTGATGTCCTAATCTAAGTCCACAAGGGACGAACATACTTCAAAAATATACCTTACCCTTATTCGAGGTGTAGACTCACCCGAACTATCCGCCCACGAAGGGTAATAATTCATTCATCACCGAATACCTTTCTTATAATGATGCTCACATCAGCATCCGAGAATCTGCACCAATTGAAAAAAAGAACCAAAACATTCATTAAAATGCTACACACAGTAGTTATTTTCATGCATTTTCAAACTACTTTTCATAAGGGTATGTCACACCGCTTACCCGAAAATAATTGGACATCTTCATGAGATCTTATCACATCACCATATATCAAATTATTAACATATTGCCACATGGGTAATTAGGTCACTTCATTACATCATTCCTATCACACTACCCCATGGGTAGAGTGCAAATCTCGAATTCACTGAACATAGACTCACTCATTTCTATCACCTGGACTAACTATTAAGTGTAAAATTGCAGTTATTATCATGATATTTTCATTCATAAAAAATTTGGTTTAGAGTCATGTTCGCCACTTTTCTACTGATAAGTTTAATAACTTTATTCACAAGACTTAGCTACACTTATTCTAAAAGAATTATCCCAATAAAAATGCCAAAAACTTGTTCACATAAACTGCAGATGTTGTCAATACCTCTTATCACATAGAAAAATGATGATAACTTTAAGTATACAGTTGCGATGTAGTTTTAAAAGATATCGAACCCACAGGGAAGGAGTTTGGTCTAAAGATCAACGGAAAATACAAACTAAAAGAAAATAAAAATAGATTAGAGATTTTTATAGATAGGAAGATTAGAATGAAAAGTTGAGTAGATATAGATGTGATAGATTAGAGACTCTAAATAAATAGATTTTCACTATGAACAAGTATAGCAGAGAAAACATGCAAGATCAACGAAGATGTTATGACACACTAGACTAATCTAACTAACCGGTTCAACACACTCAGATGTTCAATAATTCGCCGCAGAGCAACACATGAAATAGCTTTTCTAAACCTAGCGCAAACGAATTAAGACTATCATATAAACCTGAACAACATCAATACTATGCTTAGTACGGGTCGCTCTCACATAGCCACATTTAGCAAATTACCATTCCAAAAATGTTGGCTCACTAAACAGCGTTATATCACAGATCCAGTGATTATACACGATATTGTTAACCTCGAAACTACTCTTAAAATTAACGCCAATGCATATAACTATATTAATATAAAAGACTTAGCACGAATTACACATTAGGACACATAGACATGTCATAAACTTCGAAATAGAAAGAATAAGTAGAAAGCAAAGCAAAGATGTAAGTTATGCAAGTGAAAGCTAAATTGATCAAACCGTATCCACTCTTTAATGGGAGTCGTCAATTCTCACAATTCCTGCATCTACTTTGAATTCGGTCTCAGCGTGTAAAGAACCTCCGCTAGGATACTATTCTTTGCGAATATCGAACAAATGAATATTGAAGAATGAAAACTTTTATTAATAAGTGTTTGCAAGTACACTTATACAACAATCGCTCGAGAATATAGAGAAATCTAGTGATCGAAACAAGGATTCGAATCACTTAAACATTTTCTCGCTAACACTTAAGAACGTAGCGAATTTAATTATACACACACTATATCTCTCTTTTACTTTTTGCACTCTATGCCACACTAATCCAATGCACTGCTAATGCATGAAATTGTTGAAGAATTTGAGCCTTATTTATAGAGTTTGAAGGGTTTTGTCTATCCAAACGAAGGGTTGTGTCCATTGGTGAAAGATTGCATCTCTTCATTGTGATTGGTTGAGAACCTTTGATGTAATCCACAATGGATGGGCACCTTTTTATAATTGGTTGACTTCTGATAGGTGTCTGTTCGTTGGTAGTTGATGGCGGTTGATGGCGGTTGGTCATAGTTAAAAAGATAATACAAGAAAATTGTCCATGTCACGACCGCGATCTACATGTCCCAACCGTGAATCTTTGTTGGCAGACATCTGTTTCTGAAGTGAAAAAGTCGTTACCATGAGCGAATGTCGCAACCGTGAATTGAGTTTTTCTTCAGAAATCTCCTTGTAACTTCACTGATCTTTGACAGCTTCGATCCTAAGCCAAATCTTTAAGTTCCACGCATCTTTTTGCACCTTTTACACTCTTTTTTCATAGAATTCCACTTTAGCTCATTTTTCTCCCAAGATTTACCCAGTATCTGCATTTGCATAAAAAACAACTACATACCATGTGAAATCTTTTATATGAAGCGTAAAAATGACTAAAACTATAGTGTTTAATATATGAAATTAATGTGATAATAAGTGTAATTATACACTTATCATACCCCCACACTTAACTTTTGCCTTGTCCTCAAGGTAAATTCAACAAAAGTGTATAAATTTGGTAAACAAGTTCGTACCTTATTTGGTGAAAGACTATTGCAGTGTGTACCACATTCCACGTTGCAAAAGATTTCAAGAAGAAGTTCGAAATTTCCCACAAACTAGTAATGTGCAATTTATATAGCTCAGTTGCATACCTTTGTTCTTAATGGAGAGTCAACATAATCACATCTTCATATAAGCGTTATATGCATACTCAAATATTACCTTCTCTTAAGCATAGTATAAAGTATAAAGGACATAAAAATCACTCTTTGATTAATTTCTCTCAAGGCATTTTTAGGTAACCTAGGATGCTAAAAACACTCTCAGTGGTTGCATTTTATGCTCCATACCACTCTCTCATTTTTTTCTTTTAAGCATATGTTTTTGAAGTACTTTGTACTTTGCACC
>CATIWQ010017380.1:0-29798 GCA_949673415.1 Euphorbia schlechtendalii | reverse complement strand
TTTCGTATTTATATAACTGAAACTAATGTTTAAAATAATATATAATATATAATATATAATTATACCACATAATAAATTTCATGACATATAACATATGTATCTAAATGCAATTACGATGTTATGAAACGGGATGTTACAATATATTTTTAACATGTTTAAGAAAATGTGTTCTTTTGCAACATATATTAATGTTAACATGAATAAAAACTTAAATGTCTAAAATTAACATTAATTAAAACTCAAATTTCTAAAATTAAATAGCTAATATATATCAAAGTTTGAATCGGAACTGTACCTAAATCAGATCAAAACCTTGTCTAAAACTGAACCGATACCGACGATTTCAGATCGAAACCGGAATCGATGATTCCACCCTATATAAAATTTAGATTCATGAAAACTATAAACCGAATTTGGAAGTTCAGAAACCGAAACAAACGGTTCCAAAACCGTTACCATATGTATATGGAGTTATGGGGGAGACAAAAGAATACAAAAATAAACGTTAATTATAATAAGCGAAAAAAGGAAGAGTAAATGTAAATATTGAGAAATTCGAGGAAGTTGGCGCGTACCAAAGATCGGAAAAAAATCCTCTGTCCCCAAATGGTGTTCCCATGCGTGTCTCCCCAATCAAAAAATGACATGTGTCAACTTTTATTATATTTTAATTAAAAAAGTAGGAGAGAGAAATGAATAATTATCAAAATATAATAAAACTTGACACGTGTCGTTTTTTTATTGGGGGGACAAGCATGGGGACACCATTTGGGGACAGAGAATTTTTTTCCCCAAAGATCATAATGTGGCTCACGTTTTTAGTCGTTAACTTTGGAAGAAAATTTTTATAAACGGCAACGGCTTGTCACCGTTCTTGTTGCTCCTCTCGGCTCCCACGCACTTCTGACTTACACTCGCCTTTTGGTTTACCTTCCCCCCTTTCTATTCACTGCGGCGATTAGCGTTATCGCTTTATTTTCCGCCAGCCCACAAATATATTCCTTGTTTCTTAACCTTCTATTCACTGCTTAATCTTCAATCTTCAATTCTAAAATTACATTTCTGGCACTCCTTAAAGTGGATATTCTGGCAATGTAATTTTTATACATACTTTTAAAGCTACTATCAATTACTCCGCTAACTAGCTTTTTCATTATTACTGGTCAAACGTATCAATACCCCCTAAAATTAGGTCAGAAAATCGGATTACATTCTTAATTTCTAAAATGATCAATTACACTTTTAACTTGGCAAAAGGACTAGTTACCCCGCTTAACTTGGCAAAAATGCACCAGTTTGCCCCCTCAATGCCACATGTCAACTTCTATTTGAAGAAAGAAAAAATTAAAAAGATTACATCTTTGAAAAGTCAAATCAGTCATATTCTGTCAAGTGGCGTTGAGAGGATTAACTAGTGAATTTTTGCAAATTAAGGGGGTAACTGATCCTTTGTACCAAGTTAAGGGGGGTAACTGGTATTTTGAAAGTTGAGGGTTGTATACGGTTTTCTGAGCCAACTTTAGGGGGTGTTGATGTATTAGGCCACAAATAAAGCATTGAATTGAAACTAAACTCATACCGCATCCATCCCAATTTAAATATCTTTTTAGAGTTTTGCCCTAAAATTAAGAATTGATATAGAAAGACTAAGGAGGTGTTTCTCCAAACTTATGACTTGTAACTTATAACTTAAAAATGTTTTTTTAACTTTTAAAGAGTTTTAAAATAAATAGTTAAGTGTTTCTGTAAAATGATTTTTAAGTCATTAAAAGTGTTTCTCAAAACTGAATTCTAAATCACTTATAAGACATTGAATCTTAAAAAGACAAAAAAGGACATACTTTTAAAAAGGGTATTGGGTGTTGAATATAATATAGGGATGATATTGTAATTTGTTTGGTCAAAAAGTAGATTTGAAAAAAAGTCACTTTCTAGAAGTAAGTATTAGCTACTTCTTACTTTTTACTTAAAAGTAACTTTTCTAAGTTGAAAAAAGTTTAGAGAAATACTAAACTAAGTGACTTTTAATTTAAAATTCTACTTTTAAGCAGGTTTGATTGACTTTTAAGCTTAGAGAAACACCGTCTAAATTAATCATTTACATTTATTACATTGACTAATTGAGTAATAGTAATAAGTTATCTCCTCTTTAACCATCTTTCTTTATAGTTAGTATCTATAGAATTTCATTTCATCTTAATTACGTGGTTATATTGGAATTTATTGTTATTAATTATTAGAGAGAGATGAAATATATTTCTTGAAAATAGCAAAATTAATTTATTGTTATTAATATAGATAGATTTGAAAGAGAGATAAAATAAATTCCTTAAATTAGAGAATAAATTGGTTGTTATTAGGGTAGAATTGAAAGAAAGAGGGAAAAAAAATCAATAAATGACAATTATTTTTTAAGGAGATGAAAATACTAAAAAGACATTCAAATTGGGATGGAGGGAGCAATGTTTAACTAAACTGAGTTGATAGAGAAATAAAAGAAAGGAACGTCTTCTAGTGCTTTGTAATACGACGATTAACTTCAATTTTTACACTACTAATGGATGACAAATAACAAAATAATAGCAGGTAATAAAACAAACAAATAATTTGTTTCCATTTGCTCCTTCTCCTCTAGATAAAATGCAAGCAAAATCATAATAAATTTGAACTTTGTCGAGTTTGTGTTGGATCGAGCATATGTTAAATACGTTTTTCGAAATTTATCACGGATCATTTACCACTAGATTAAGTCTATATAGATTTAGCTTGTACATACATATAACAATCGGAGAGGATGAACATTAAGTGAAACATGTTGAAAGAAACTAATTTCTTCACAAAAATTTGAGGACAACGTATATATGACGTAAAATAAAATAACGATAAGATTGGAATGTAATTAAGGTTACAAGGAGTTGATAACACATTGTAAAATTTTATATTAATCCACTGTATTTTGTATCTATGTATTATTATCAGAAAAAATATTTTACTTGGATTATTTATTTTTGGTATCCGTTGGGAGAAGTCTGTTGTCTTCAACGTCTTCGGAATTTGAAAAACAAGTCTACGGCCGGAAGTGTTTCCGGCGAAGACCCTCCGATGCCAAAGTCAGGGATCTTAGAGTGGTGGTGAGTACGTATTTCAAAATAGCAGTAACTTTAAAAGTGGGAGATTGCTTTGCTATTTATAGTAAATGATGCAATGATGACTGACGGGGCTCACCTGCAAGTTGTGCGCAAGTGGCAAACTGCTTAAGGGTCTTTTCCACCGCCGGAGCAGTAAATGTTTCCCCTCTGCCAATCAGGTTTGCATGTAATGCGATATTGGAGAGATAAAGAGTGCGTTGGATCGGCGTGGGTTGTGCCGAAGAGGTTTCAGCGCCTACGCGGAGGGTTTTGCTGAAGTATTTTGGCACTAGGGATTCGGCATTAGTTGAGGCCGGAGTGCTGAGGATCATTCGTTTGGAACGCGCTTCAACCTTGTTGTAGTGCCTAAATACTTGCGGCGTGCTTTTATACTGAAGCATAGTTTGATTAAGGAGCCCTCTTTATGGGCCAAACTGCGTTATTTGAATCCTTAATGTGCCATGTTATCAATTTTTATCCTCATTATTTAGATCCATACGGAGCTTATATAAAAGCTTTTCAACATCAAGTATACACTATTTACTCCTATTATTTTACATTTTTTTTGTTTCTTAATGATTTGAAATTTCGTTTGCTTTGCATATATGCTAACTCCAAAGTGTGCCTCAAGATGAAAAAATCTCAAGCCATAAATTATAAGTGGCGATGTTTGAATCAAGATCAGATTTGGGAGAAAATCACATGCAAGAATTGTACCAAAAAAGGAAAAAAAAAGCCGAAAGTACGATTCAGATAATTAAATTTTTAAAAAGAGTGGTGCTCATAAATTTCTACAATCTGTGTAAAGGTCAAACTTTTTATATAACAAAATTATAAAACAAAAGTCGAAAGAATTCGATTCCAATTTCCCTCCTCTCTTTTGCCTAGTGAATGAAAATCTTATCAATTGATCTCCCCACCACTAGATTACGCCACATAATGGAACACTTTTAAATATAAGCCTTTGGATCATTAAAGTAATTCGTCCGTTTGTCCCTCTAAAAAAGTAACAACATTTTCTTCTAACATAGAAACAAAGAACAAAGAAAAAATTGCTTTTCAATCCATCTATTATTAGTCAACAAATATCAGTATTATCAGCAGGCTTACAAATTGAGGAGTTTGTAAAATAATATAGAGATTAATGAAATAGGTTTTTGATAAAAAATTATTATAAAAGTTAACAATTTTTTTTGTAGAAATCAGTATTTGATCTCATGACCTCTTACTTCCAAATAAATTACCATTTCATCTATTAATAATTATCATTTATTTTTATCTTTTTAATATTAACTATTAAAATTATAAACAAACATTATTTTTGGAACCCCTTTCGATATGAGCCCTGGGCGGTGGCACTCGTTGCCCACCCCAGGCCAACCCTGATTATCAAATGGTAGGAGAGTATCAATTCTCATGTTGGAGAAGTTTTTTTGACGCGTCTTTCCACTTTTAAAATAATTATATGGGCGATATAGAATCTGATTAAATGGTATGAAAATAGGTAATAAACACTTCAAAATATGTATATAAAATAACCTACACATAAGCAGATATCTTATCCTTTGTATACACATATCAAAATAAATCACATTATTTTATTATAGTTAAAGACTTGTGTTCATTCCATACAAGAAAGTCATTATCCTCATTTGAAAATAACAAATCTACTTTATCAAGAGCAATATGTTTTTTATGTTGGACTTTTAGCGTGTTTACGTGGGAGTCCTCCTTAAATCTTCATTTGGTCGCTAGTGGTAGTCAAAATAATAATTTCATATATAGTAGGTAAGTTCACATGTGTCATTGAGATCTATTAATATTTTAAAAAATAATAATAAATTTGTCCAAAAAAATTTAATATAAGATAAAATTGAATTTATGACATAAAAGTTTTTAGGTTTGATTCACATATATGATGAGATGAAAATATTTATTTCATTATTTTAAACGTAATTATCCAATTTAAAAAAATGATTGTTCATTATTTTTTTTGATAAATAAACAAGTGCTTTTTCTCTTATTAAACAATGAAAAGCAACTAGTAAAATATGTCTTCAAACGTCCACTAAGTAGTTATTACAATTATAATTAATTGTTTTTAAATGATTGGAAAATAAAAATTTATGACTAAAAAAAATATGGACAATAATAAAAAGAAAAATAATAATTATATCTCAAATTTTCAATCACTCAAAAATAGCCATCATATGACAGCCAAAAGAATAATGAATATATAAAATATTTTTTAAACGATATTAATTTATAAAAAAATCTGTATTCCTGTAACATATATATTTTTTTAAAACGATATTTATTTATAAGAATACATGTATTCATTTATTCATGTAATATATGTCTAAGAGTATAGTAAAATGGACACATTAATTCAAGGAAATTGAATATGCCTCGTAATATTCGCTTTCTTATTTTAAAAAGTTGCTCTTGCCACGTCCAATGTTTTCATAGAAACAACCATCTTTTATATATATTTATTTATACGCAACTTAGGATCAATCAGTTTCATTTGCCCAACTATTTAATATATATTAAACAATTAGTTTGCCACCAACTGTTCATATAATAACTTATTATTCTTCCAAGAATTAATATATAATTTCTAATTCTTTTTTACCATCAAGACATAAACATATAAACGAAATTACTATATATTTGTTGCTCCAGTTAATGTTTTATTGGTAATAGTTAGTTTCTTTTAAAGAAATAAAAAATTGTATACAAAAAAAATTAAAATTTTATTTGATTTCAATAAAACGGAACACAAGTATTGAGCATGGCAATATGCCATTACTACATCATCTGTCAAAATGGCTTTTCTAAAATTAATTAATTTAGTATATACTACATGGTTAGTTATATTATGGGTAAACTTAAAAAACATACTTTGTGATTTTACTCATTTTAAGAAATATTCTACTGAATTTTTTGTCTTCAGAAACATGCCTTCTGATTTGTAATTAACAAAAAAAGATTTTTAATTTTTAATTACGTCATAAAAGGGTTATTTTGAACTGAATTTTTGAAGCTTGGTTAATAAAATTGCAATACACCTTAATAATAAAATTTATAATTTTTTTGAGAATCACAAGTATTTTTTTTATTTTAAATGCGATGATAAATTTAAAAAAATCATAATAAAAGGAGGAATTTTTGAAAATTACTAAAATTTTGATGTGTAATTTTTAAATAATATGGTTAAATTATAAGAATATTAAATTGATTGCAATACCTACTATAACACCATTGTTTTTAATGAAAGATATTTTTCCCTCTTTTTATTAATGGTTTCAAATCACATAGCATCAAGACATGTTTTGAAAATGAATGAAATCACAAGGAATATTTTTAAGTTTACTTATATACACAGAGGAATATCTTTGATAGATCCATTCCACTACATTCTTGACATACAAATACAAATAAACATTTGATTAACATATAACTTTCCAATTAATCTTCTATACACTCTTTACAATATGATGTGTCATCATATAATTTTGAACATTATTTATTTGATTTTAAACAAATAAATCATCAAATATAATTATTAAATTAATAATATTTTAATAATGAGATAGACTATATTTTTAAAATTGATATTATTTCTAGGAGCTGTTTATTACTAAAATACACAATTCCATGACAATAATTAAATAGAAAAGGAAAATAGACTGTTTATAAAATAAATTAATTTTGATATGAAAATTAGAATTAAAAACTATTACATATTAATAGGTAAATAATTATAACCTCCTTGTGTTTTGAACAAATACATTTGTTTTGAAATTTTTTCTTACTACAACCTCCTTGCATTTGGTATTATCTCTTTTTATATCAGATATTTAAACATAATATATGTTTATGAACAAAAATTGGTTCTATATATCATATTCTAATATGTTATGGACTAAAATTGCTTAAAAAAGTTATTTATTGTTATTTTATCTTATGAAATTATACATTAAAAATTACAAAAATGTCTTACAAATTGTCAAAACAATATACTTTTTATTATGGTATACCTCATAATACAAAAAAAAAATAAATCTAAACATACCAACAAATACTTGGTATGTTAAGAATTTTGATAAAAATAACCATAATTAAAGATGCAGGGAGATTATAACATGAAAAACGTAAAATATAGAGACATTGTAATTATTTTTCGTAACAAAAGATATTCAAAACATGATTTAAACATATTAATTAATTGCATTGCATATCATTAGACTTGTTCGTCGGGCGGGTTGGGCCGGGTTCAGACCGGGCTTGGCGGATTTTTTAAAAAAAATGCTAACCCAAGCCCGGCCCAAACCCATACTTTAGAATTTCGGGCTCGGGCTGGGGCCGGGTTTACAAGATCATTCCCAAGCTCGGTCCAAACCCATGAATAATTTTTTTTGTTATAAATTTTTTTATTAAACTAAGAAGTAGATAAAAAAATGTTTAAATTTTTAATATAATTTCATTGTTTACTTAAAATCTTTAATATTTAGTAACATTTATTGTAATCAAGTATACAAATTTAATAGGATAAAATATAGAAATTTAAAATAATTAAAAATTTAATGTATAAATACATAATAAATAAATAAATTTATTCGTCGGGCCAGGTTCGAACCGGACTTATGTATTTATATAAAAATTAAACCCGATCTGTTGAAGCGGACCGGGATCGGGCGGGCGGGCGGTTACCCCACCCTTGAACAGGTCTACATATCATCACTTTCTAATGGGCATACTTGGATATAGGACCCACAAGATCGCCCTCCGTTTTCTCGAAGGCCACCTTTTGTATCATTTTTACAAATCGAGTCTCTGTTTTAGTTTATTTTAAAATAAAGTAAATGTCAGGTTAATATAATATGATATTTTCTTAACAGAGAAACAAATGACCATTCTCACTCTTGTCATAACTTCAATCATTTATGAAAATTATCGAAACTTCTAATTTATCCTTTTAAACAAATTATAAATTAAATTAATATTTGAAATCCATTTTAATCAAATTTACCTCTTGAATCAGGTTAAGAACCAAAATTAACTTTTCAATTTCTACAATTTTAATAAAGAAATTTCTAATATTTTATCAATAAAATGCCCATAGATTCCTAGATATTTTGCCGTTATGGCAACTTGTTATTTAAATGTGAAAGTTTTTTCATGAAATCATTGATTGAATTGAAATAGTCAACTAAATTTGTTAAAAAAACGGAGCTTAATGTTAGGAGGTCGAGGAACGTACCATCTTTGTTACACTAAGATAGCTAATATGATAATTACAAGGTATGTCACTAAAATCGTGATGTACCATATAGTAAAAGTATGTATTGTCACAGACTCCAATACAAGTGATTAAAATAGTGGTATAAAGGGAAAAACGGTTGTTACCGGTACAAACTACAAAAGTCTGCAAAATGGCTACACAAACATTTAATATTTATATGACACGGTTGAAAATGAAAGAAACATATGTCCATACATATATATAATAAATGTATTAATATTCATGTTTTTCACATATGAATTAATTTTAAAAAATTAATAATATAATAAAATTATTGATCAAACTGAATAAATCGATTTTATAGCGTAATAATAATGTAATCCATTTAAATTTTGGTATGGTTACGATAAATTTGGTAATAGCGAACGAAAATTTGTTGATAGCGAAATATTGGGAAAGTGGACATTGGACAGATAACAAATCTAAAAAATTAAGAATGAATGAGGGATTTGTGTCATTTTTTTAAGTCTCAAATGATTTTATTCTAAGTTTTGATGGATGCCTCAATGGGCATTACTGTGCCACGGCGGCGATGTTTTGCCACCTCGTCTTTTAACTATAAAAAATGATTCAAGGGAGATATTTTATTTTTATAAGTTAGAAAGAAAAAGCAAGTTCATTACAAGTATGCAACAAACGTTTATTGTTATTGGTCCATTTAGGGCAACTTTTTTGTTGAATACATTTATGGCACTTATATTATGATATGAATTGGTAAAGGCCTTGTCTGGTTTAACGCCTCTATGAAATTCATATCCTGTTGAATTGTTTGTGATAACATAGTCTCACTGGCCCAACAGGCCCATGCGAATAAGAGAGCCAAAAGGCCCCCCCTCAGGGCCCGGCTCAATATTTGGGCAACAAGAGTTTCCTATCCATTTATGATGACGGTCTTTATCATTGAAGGGGCTTTACTGAACTTGAGTTACTATCTTGTAGGTTCGATATTCTCGGATCACGTGACATCAATTTGGTACGAGTAAATAAATTTATGATGTTTTCAACTTTAGTTAGAATTCAATTCCAAGTAATAAACAAATTTAAATACTTGAAAGGAATCCCATTTGTTTTGGGGGATTACTAAAGATGATCCCCTTTGCTGCAGTTGGTCTCTAATCTTTCCAATGTGGGATTCCGGCATTTGGTTCATAGTCTTTTACATTTCAACTTACAATTGATCCTATCTACAAGAAAAACTCGGTTTAAGATATAAACAATTTTTACAAAAAGAAAAAAATCTAACACTAATCTATAAAATGCAAGTTAGTATGTTGAGTTTATTAGATGATATCAAGGATGAGGACCTATCCTGAGGAGCCTTAATTGTCCGCCCGGCCAATTTTTTAACCTTTTCAAATTGTTGAGAAAATAAATTTTTTAATTTTTGAGATAAAACTCTAATCTCTTTTTTAATTGACTAAATGTATTAGAATACATTGAATTTTAATTGTTTTCACTCCTTATACAATTTTTTGTTACATATTTCTAGCAAGATTGGGTATAGTTAATTATAATTATTTTTTCTACTCAATTATATATTTTATTTTATTGTTACACAATCATTTATTATGAAATGGGCTGAACTATTTTTTATTCATATATTATTTGCCTATGACCCTTAAGAGCCTCCAGAACATGATTATCTAAAAAAATTTATTGTAAATATACCAAAAAAATTTCATGAATAGCACCTTAGGTCCTACCTATATATATAGTTGAGAAACAACATTTTGGATTACAAGTATTGGTTCACATTGACCAACACATTTACATTTTCGACTACTGGGATTGCATATTGATGTGTGGTATTTTTTGAAAATGTTAATTTTTACCGTGTAGTTGACATTATAAATAGTGTGTACATTTTGTTTTCGTATTCATACTATAGTCTAGATTTTTTTTATAACAAAGTAGCATATTCAGTTGACAGGGATAAGAACAAAACATTGGGTATAGTCAAGCATATGCATCAATAAAAAAGGTACATAATTCTACGAAAAGGAAATAAAAAAAGCACTAGACAGAGTCAAACACATACATCAACCAAAAAGGTGCATAATTCCACGAAAGGGAAATAAATTGACTACACTGAGCAACAAAGTCTATCAAACGTAGCAAAACAAACTAGGTTACCAACCATAATCTCAAACCAGAGAACGAAAATACAATAACAAGCTGCACAAATTTGAAAATCTACATATATAAACTTAACAAATATCTTAAAACAAAAACTAAACAACAAACTCCAAAGAGCCTTCCAAGACTTATTAGATCTTAGCAGATCGTCAAGAGAATATGCAGATCTAGGGATCTACACCACATAGACCTCCGCCAAAGGCTAACGTCAAAGTAAATCACTTCCGAATTGTTGGAATTTAGAGGTATTCGAATGCATGTTGCATACTATTCAAATTAGTATATCATACAAAAATTCAATTCTCAGTATTTCGTCGCCTCATTCAATAGCGAAAACCAAATCTACGATGAATCAAATACATATAGTTTGTTATATTTCATTATCATTTCTACTCTATTTTATGAATAATCTTTGTGCCAACCAAACTTAAAATCTATATAAAAAAAGAAAAATACTCACCAAATCCAAAATTAAACTTTTATAAGAATTCATATACATAATTAAATTCACATGTCCTTTAACATTTTTATATAAAAATGTTGTTATTAGGCCAAATGCATCAAGACCTCCCTGAAGTTAGCTCAGAAAACCCGATACCATCCTCAACTTTCAAAAGGACCAGTTATCCCCTAAACTTGGTAAAAAGAACCAGTTACCCCTCTTAACTTAGCAAAAATGCACTAATTTGCCCCTTTAATGCCACGTGTCAACTTCTGGTTAAAGAGAGAAAAATCAGAAAAATGACATCTTTGAAAAATCAAACCAATCAGATTCTGACACGTGCCATTGAGGGGCTAACTGGTACATTTTTGACAAGTTAAGGGGTAACTGGTCCTTTTCACCAGGGTGTAACTGGTCTTTTTTGAAAATTAAAGGTGGCATCGGGTATTCTGATCCACCTTCAGGGGGTTTTGATGTATTGACCTTGTTATTATAATCATTATCTTTAGCATAAAAAAGCATGATAAGCAAATGATGTAAATACTAAATACATCAAACTATCAAATAGATTAAAGCATATATGATTGATCTCATGCCAAATTCAAATCCTAATTATTGTAGAAATCAACTTCTCACCAACACTCATAAAACTTAACATCATCTTTGAGTCTGAAATACACTTCGCCTTCAAAAGCATCAGTCATAATGGTAGCAACACCACGATGCATAAAAAAATCTCCGGTACCTCCAACAACCGAAATGTCTCTCGATTTTACCATAATTGGGTCTGCTCCAGCAAAGTTTATGGTTCCTTGATAAGAAGTACTGTTGATTACGAATGCAAACCCCAACCAAGAAGTGAAAGTATTTTTGGTGTCGTAAATGTACAAACCTTGAGCCCTACCGGCAGGAAAAGAACGAAGATTGTTG
The DNA here is from genome assembly GCA_949673415.1 of Euphorbia schlechtendalii. Taxonomy (NCBI): domain Eukaryota; kingdom Viridiplantae; phylum Streptophyta; class Magnoliopsida; order Malpighiales; family Euphorbiaceae; genus Euphorbia; species Euphorbia schlechtendalii. The sequence goes on along the minus strand of CATIWQ010017380.1, from coordinate 17,854 downwards.
TCTAAAGTAATAGGATCATCAAACACAACCACATTACCAAAATGAAATTGGGTAGCCAAAGTTGTTAAATTAGAACCTTGTGGTGCAGCCACAATAGCCGAAGTGGCATTGGCTGAATTTTGGCCATTGTAAAGTATGTCATGAAAACAGAGGACTATTTCTTTGCATGGGTTGTATTGTTTTATCTTCATGCTTCGGTAAGTTGAAGACAAAGCAACAAGAATTGAGAAGAATAGAAATAAGTTCTTGGTTGAACTCATCATTATTGAAATAATGATGAATGGAAAAGAAGAGTTTACAATCAAGTCTTTATATAAGAAAATTTCTTGGATGATAAGTGGAGTTTTGAGGTTTGATAATTATGAGGTAACAGTTATAATTTAGTCCTCCTACTTGAATAATTTTCTTAAAATGGCCTATGTATTTTTATATGTACTCTTTTAGAACATAAACACCGGTTTAGTTTTTCAGTACTCAAAGATTTCGTTTCGTTTCAATTAATAAATTTAAAAACTTCAACTAATTTTGACCCAAAGAAATAAAATAAAGGATCCATTTTGTGAAGTTTGCTACCATTACTATTTGTTGTTATTGATAGCTTTTGTTACTGATGCTTATAACTTCTCATCTATAAAACAAGTAAAAGCAGTTCTTTAATTGTCATAATCAAATATAAAGGCAAAAATTAAATATTTAAAAAATTCACGTATTTAAATTAACAACAGAGTGGGTTGAAATGTTCAAGTTGATAAGGAAAAGCTTAAGAGTTAAGAACAATATTGTCATATTTGGCACAACTCATACTCATGCACACATCGCCTCTCGTCATGAAATGTTTTAGATACCATCTTACTATATTACATTACCATGTAATTAAAAACAAAGCATTAAAATATTTTCAAATCAAATAATTAAAACTGATTTGAAATGAAGAAAATTAGGAGTTTGAGAAAAATATAACTTGTACATAATTATTTTGACCAACTAAATTACAAATGAATGGAATTTATGGTTAGTAAAGATGCCACTACTAGACTTCCTGTAAATTTCACCTACTTCCTAACTTGTTTGAATTGTTAACCAACAACTCAGCCAAGTTGTGTACCATGCCTTTTAGATTCAACAAAGTAGGCAAAAATTGAAATATGAATATTAGGTCTTTAATCATTTCAAGTTTTTTTTTATCTTGATAAACTATGTTTTCTATATGTTAGTAGTACCTATTATCATATCAAATATTTGAGCTTGAAAATGATAACGCAAGTTGTGTAATGTTATGTACCTTATATACCATATAACTTTTGGTAGAGACGGTGCTAGGGTGGGCTACCACCGTTATCGGCTTTGTCCTTCTAAGGACATATCCAACTCTACACTTTCAAGATTCACTTCAAATTCTATTTTACTTTATAATTTAAAGTTGGTATAGTATTTTTTCTCCAATCACGCACTTCATTTTTCACTTCAAACTTAAAAACCACAACTATAAAAGTAATAATAATTTTTTTAAAAATAAAATAAAATTATTTTTTTATAAATTAAATAACATTAACATTCTAAATATATATTCAAAGTAAAAGAATTGCAAAAACATTAAAAATAATAAAAAAATAAATATTTTGAAGTTGTGAACAGTGTCACTTCAAATTTGAAGTGACACTGTTCACACTTCAGGATTTGAAGCTGGAAATGAAGTGGGGTTGAAGCAACTCTACTTCATTTCCAACTCCAAACCCCACTTTTGAAGTGGGATTGGAGATGCCCTAACCACCAGTAAATCCCTTGAAGATGTTAGAATACGGACCAATGAAAAAAATGGGGAAGTTTTACACTTAGCTGTGAAAAATTCTTGGATACTTTTTGTATGTATAACTATAATATACTCCTACCGTTTTAAAATAATTGTTACTTTAAGATCTTAGAAAATTTTTAAAATTAGTGTCGTTTTTTAATTCCAATACACCATTTTAAACAATTTATCCATTTTACCCTTATTTGGTGCACATTAAAAATGACAAAAAGAATAAAGCATCCAATCAGCTTTTAAACTTTAACTAATGAGGTCTTGGTATAGACAAACAACCTAAAAATGATAATTATTTTGAAATGGAGATAAGTAGAAAATAATGGTTAGTTTCTTAGTGGAGAGAAAAGGTACCACGAAATCTCTTACAAACTAACATCTCATAATTTTTGTCTTGATAATCTGAACTTAAGTTACATTTGACACTTCTCAAAGTGTGTTTTTGTTTCCATCATCGTTTCCATTTCCATTTCATGTTACCTAGTGAGAAATTCTAAAACTCAAATAATAGTTAATTGCAGAAATATGAAGATTTAAACATAAAATAAAGAATAGCGATATAGTTAATCGAAAGCTTTCAAATACATATCTAATGGTGTTTGGATTTGGACTTATTTAGCAGAGGATACGTTTACTAAATATATATGAATTTAGGTTTCTCACTTACAAAACGAATAATTAGAAAGCAAAAAGAACCATCAATAACAAACAACAGATTATATAACTTGACCAATCGAATAATGTCGATCAATTGGTACAAGCCTTCTTATACTTGAACACTCTTTTTCAATAATTTATAACAAGAAACAAAAATTAAGTGACTTACTTAAGTTTTGAATTGGTATGGTCCACATGTCCTACTTTTAGCAGTTTAAATTTGGCCCTGGCAGGTCCTGTAATTAGTCATATGAATGAACTTTCACAAAGTTGTTTAGTGTGGAATGGAGTAAGAATACCATTTTACACTTATAATATCAGGCCTATGTTGGGCTGTTTAAGCTTTTGGATTGGTGTAAGGTGTGTTGTGAGGCCTACAAGGAACTATGCCCGATTATCGGGCCTAGGAAAAGCCCACTGGAATATTATCATTTAAATGCATATATCTTATTAATTTGAGCTAATGCATTCTTAAATTCTTATTTAGTTGGTCTGAATTTTGAAATCGAAGTTTACACTTCATTTTAAACAATATTTTGATGTCATAAATCAGATGGACTTATAAATGAGCATCACAATTGTATGGAGTGTAAAGAAAAACATGTTCTTATATACTTTTTGGAAAAACATGCGGAAAGCAATCTTGAGAATATAGATTCAATAATACCAATGTACCATCGTACACACATCACATTAAATCACATTAAAGATAAGTCTTACAATACAAGAATCAATACAACACAAACTCACTAAACAATAACTTATCAAGTTTATAGGAAACATCAATTATTTTCATAACATTCATATAATTTAATATCCATTTTAAGACGAAAATAAAAATCACCTTCAGCAGTATCAGTCTGAATGGTAACAATCCCCCGAGCCATAAAAAAATCACCAGTACCTCCAACAATACAAAAATCTCTTTTCTTCTGTGACATTAAATCTGCCCCCATTATATTAAGAGTCCCTTTTCTATTTGTGGAATTGAATACCAAAGTGTAAGCAAACCAAGCCGTATAGAAAGACTTTTTATCATAGAAATACAACCCTTGTGCTCGGGCCACAAGAGGCGACATGAGACGGTTGTTTTTGGTGACAGGATCGTCGATAACAACAATCATACCAAAGTTGAAGTCTGTTGCTAATTTGTTTGGTGGAGTGGCTGCAGCAGATGTTGCATTCGATGCATCTGTCCCATTGAAAAGGATGTCATGGTAATATAGTGTAAATTGGTTGCATGGTTTTTTATGTTTAATTGATGAAACTGATTTAGATAGGAGGGAGGAGAAAATAATAGCCAGACCAAATTTCAATGCAAAATCTTTCATGGTTGATGTTAGAGAATTGTTTGGCTGTTTAATGTTATAATAAAGTACCCTCTTATGGTTTATATATAGTAATTTTAAGGTGTAGTTCTAAAGCAATCATTTAATTGAAAAATAAAACCTCATGTAGAGGGTGTTATTTACTTTCTTATGTCACTACTTTACTTGATGTAAATAAATGAGTTTTCATCAGGAATGTTTCAATTTTAAACTTCAAACTTATAAGAGAGTGTTTAAAAACTGCACGACAAAAATTAATTTGGACCACAAAAGAAGAACAAGAATACTCCAAATCAATCCAAAGTATAGATGAAAAGCATTTGTATAATCTAAACACTCTCGGTGGATGTTTGAAAACTTTTCAACATTTATCTTTTGGCTTGCCTGTGAACATAAAATGCAAAGAAATATAACTAACCAGTTTTAAATATTAACAAAAGGCTAAATAAGTGAGTTCCAATTATGTTGAGTTTAGTAAGTAAAATTCACTAATACTTGGTATTCATATTAACTACATCAAAACTTGTTAACAACTTCATAATAATGCTATCCATATGATAGATAGTTACAAAATGTGCTCACTTCAACATTGAACCAACCTTTGGCATTTTGTGGTTTTAGATGCACAGCATCAACTTATGCTGATTTTACCTCAGCCTTCACTTTACAATCATTTCAAAAGCATTTAATATGAATATAAAATGCCAAATAGGAGCAGACCCAATGGTTTCATACTTTATCAATTTCATTAACATAACTTAATATTACTCATGAACAAGAGCAGATTCAAAAATGCCTTTTATTCGTTATTTGGATTGCAATTTTTTCATGTACAGCTTCTTAATTATTTTGACATAATTCAACTGAAAAACGAGAGTACAAGACAAGGCCTAGAACCAAATATGTACAAATCTAGCCAGTTTCCGATTCATCCTCAGGAAATTCTCCAACTCTTATGGAACTAGTTTGACCATGTGATACACGTGTTGCTGTCGCACCATCATACTGTTTAACTACCAGAACTGATGCTGAAGTTGTAATAATATCATGTGACGTCAACAAGTTCCCCACCAATCCTAATTCCTGACACTCAATCTTAACCGTTAAAGCAGAAGCCACGTGTCCCATTGAAGTCCGCCCAACCAGGAACAAATTGCAGCTGCCCAGCCCCTTCACCACTTCAACAATCTCTTCAAAACCATTCACTTCCCTGCTCTCAAACTTCACAGATTTTTCACCGCCCGACATTCTCCGAATTTCGGTCAAACACTTCTCATCAGATTCCGCTTCAGTCTTAGATTCCTCAGTTACATCAAGTCTGACTTCTTGTCCTAAAAGCTCTGCCCCCGCGGTGAAACGAACAACAGTCAAACTAATCCCCGGGTGTTCAGCCATCCTCACACCATAAGCAAGCGCCTCCCGATCATCATTTCCCCCGAAGAACAAAACCGATACGTTCGAGTTCACGTTGCTTGCCGACACGTGGGCCCCACCACCAAGCCCGCGGTCAACCAAAACCCCGACCGAACACGGCGCTCCATCTAGAACCCTCTGGTTGACCCAACGGAACTCGGCCCGAGTGGTTTCCAACGAACCGTCGAGCCGCTGATGTTTGTGGAACGGAACGATTATCATCGCGACTCTTTTCCGTTCCGCGATCGTGCAGACATCCTCGTGGACGGTGCGCATCGCGGAGATCGCGGTCATTGGTCGGATGACCACGTGGCTGAGTTGTCTGAAAGCCTCGAAAGCAACGACGACTTGATTGGAGTCGGAGGGCTGCAGCTGGTTCCAAAAGGGAAGCCCATTTTTCCGAGCCTTGTGGACCATGAGGATGGCGGATGTTCTCTCTGAGAGCTCCATGAGGTGTAGAGCGTAAACACCGAGTGCTTGCCTTTTCTCTGTTCCTCGGGAAGCTTCGATGATGTTTATCATTGTCGGGATGTTCGAGTAACTGTGGAAACATGTTAAAATCCTAAGCTGAGTGTCCGGGTCTTTTCGTTCGATTGTTCTGTGCTTGTATTCGCCTTTCATTGCTTGTTTAGCGGGTTTGTATATTGCTATGACTATCGGTGTAGTAATGAATGTCGTGAAGATAGCCATAAGAACGCATATTGCGAAGGTTTGGTCATTCAGAACCTGCAAAATATCGAATTTTAATCGATAAGAGATTCAAACTTATGCAAAAAAAAAACTGTAATTACCCAAACTTATCATATTGCCCCTGAACTTTTAGAGTGATATCACAATTCCCTCATCTTTTAAAACATACACCATTTTTCTTGAATGTCACGCGTCAACTCTTGGTTTATTTGACTTTTCAAAAAAGTCACATTTTTTATTTTCTCTGTAGAACTTAAAACGTGGACATTCAAGGAAAATGATACAATTTTTGAAAGTTGAGGGAGCTATATAATCACCTTAAAAAATCAACGGATAGTAGTATTCAGTCCTTACCTTTCTATCTTTACCAATGTTAAGCACAATAAGCTCCACCAAGCCTTTGGTATTCATCAGAAAACCGAGAGCCAGAGCTTCCTGGTGCGGGATTCTGCACATAAGAGAGACAGCAACCGTCCCTACAACCTTCCCGAAACAAGCCGTACTTATGATCAAAACCAGCAGTCCCCAAGACTGAGCCCCGTGAATCGTGGCTACATCGGTCTTAAGCCCACTCGACACGAAGTACAAAGGAAGGAAAAGACCAGACACAAGATCTTCAACCTTTTCCACAAGAGCACCAGCAAACGGTCCGTCCTTGGGGACTAAAACTCCAACCACAAATGCACCAAACAACGCATGGATTCCAATAGCATCGGTGCAAAAACCCGCCGCCAAAACCGTCCCTAACGTAGCACAAACATACATCTCGTTCACCGGTTCGCCTTCAGGGCATTGACGAGCCATCCATCTAAAGGCGGGCGGGATAATAACAGCGCATAATATAATAAAACCGGTTCCCGATAACAGCACCCATAGAGATGTAAAAGGAGAATGGCCCGAACCGGACAGAGCAATGGCAAGCGCGAGTAAAATCCACGCTGCAATATCGTTCACCGCCGCCGCTGACATGGCCATCCGCCCAACGTCGGTGGTCAAGAGCTTGAGTTCCGCTAAAATACGAGCCAAAACGGGGAAAGCGGTTATGGAAAGTGCGACCCCCATGAACACGAGAAGCGGGGCTTGCTTTACGCCTTGAGAAATTGTGCTTCGGAGGATGAATGAGACTCCGATTCCTAGCACAAAGGGAAGGCTGATTCCGGCGAGAGCTATGCATAGCGCCTTTTTTCCTGTTCGCTTGAGCGACTTTAGGTCTAACTCGAGGCCTACTAGGAATAAGAAGAAGAGGAGACCGAGATTCGCTAAAGTGTCCAAAACTGTGAGGCTTTTGGCCGGGAAAATCTTGTTTAGATAGTTGGTGTTTCGACCCAGAGCTGATGGTCCCAGTAGTATGCCACCCTAAGAGTCAAAACATCGAAATATCACAACAAATAAGAGACATAACAAGCCGTTGACGTTGAGAATTTACAAACATGGAAAATTAAACAAAAAAAATTAGTATGGGAAAGGATGAACGTACAATAATTTCAGCAACGACACGAGGTTGTCTGAAAGGCTTGAGAAGAAAGGCAAGAAGACGAGTAAGCAGCATGACTAGTAGGATTTGCACAATGGCTAAAGGCAATGCATAGTCAAGTGGGTTTTCGCCCTGAAAAACACCATCCGATGTTGCCTTCATCGGTTTTGGGCAAGACGAAACTGATCCATTGCTAGCCATCTTTTTTCTTCTTCTTATCTCTTCTCTTTATTCATCAACTGTAACAACAACAAAAACCATTAGTAACAGCAAGTAACCCGGACCTACTGTCTATATAGAACAACTAAGTTTGATCAGATTCTAGGTGTTATTGGATTGTTTTTGTACAGCCTTTTGTCTACTAGATTTATGATTACTATCTTTTGTTTTGGTAAAAAGGATTACTATCTTTTAATTTAATATTATATAAGTTGATAATGTTGAGTTTGACCGTTATTAGATAAGGTAATTTATACCTGTAGTGTTAAATTTAGATTTGTCTTCTGTCCCCTCCCCTCTAAAAAAACTGTTACGTGTCAATTTTTATTATTTTTTAATAATTATTAATTTCTTTTTCCTACTTTTTTAATTAAAATATAATAAAAATTGACACGTGGTATTTTTTGATTGAGGGGATAGGCATGGGTACACCATTTAGAAATAGAGGATTTTATTCCGATCATAACTGATGTCCCAAATTTACACCACTTTGGATCAGGGTTATATCAGGAGATTTAAAGTTAAAATGTGAAAATGGATTTTAATATGCATTTCGACATGTGTACCCCCAAAGTATATAGAAATATATATTAGTGATTTAATTTTGGAATATCATGTTGCCCTCTAGAATAAGGAAAGTGATTTAATATGCAATAACTTGGCCAATTTGATAAAATTGTCCGCATATTTAACTTGCAGCTCAAAATAACTAAAGTCAAATTAATATGGTTCGTCTTTAAAATTAATAATTTTAAATATAAATTTGAATATAATAAATATAATAAATCTTATAAAATATGTAAATAATTGAGCAGGATTATGTTGGCAAACAAAAGTTGAATTATAATTTAACACATCAAAATAGAAATTTGGACTGATGTAGGAAATATTTATCTTTCTTTTCTAGATCAATCAATTGAATTTTAATTTGAGTCAGTTAATGTCTTGATATATTAGTGAAGATTAAAGTTGTGAAATTTAGAATTCTTAGATCCAAATCACGTTCGGGGCATGATGTGTTTTTTTTTCAATTTTATATAAGCACGGTCACTAATTTTATTTATAAAATATATTCAAAGATGTGAATCTCCATAGTTAAGTTTGTAATAAAGTTGAGATTAATAATTATCATGTCTTATATAGTTGAATATTGTTCGTGACGTTTTAATATCAACCATTTAAATTAAATACATTAAAATTGGATTAACTCCGCAGGTTTAAAGAATCCTTATTCTCATCTAATTTCTATACGGCTCCAACCTAAAGACATTGACTTTAAAACAGAAGTTTCTGTCCACTTGAACAAGTAATTTTTGGTGAGAAAGTACAGTATTATTTTAAGTAGTAAAAAATAAAAGCTAAAGCGAATTGAGGAGATGAAACTACACACTTATTAGATTATAAATTATAGGAACCCAAAATTTTTGGCTTTGATTAAAATAACAGAGAAGAAAGTATTGGTTGGCTCGTGAGCTTAATTTAATTAAAATATCGGATTCTCTTTTATTATTTTACGTATTTGTTTTCGAAAGCTGAATAAATCTTGTTAACCCTACCCCGTAACTAAGTACAGTATTTACTGTCATTTGCCCACCCTTCTCGTATTAAAATAATAATTTCCATTAATATGAAAAAATATTTAATTGATTTCCCTCTAAGAATTACTAGTATGAAAAGGAATCGTCAATTCAAAGTTGAAAACGAGTTAGAAAGGGACGTTTAAGATTTGCAACTTGCACTTCAATTACTAAAATAAGAAAAATAAAAATAAAAATATAATACTAATAACCCACACGCCATAAAATCTCCAGTAAATTCTTATTTATAATAAAAATATATATATAGGATATGTACTTGTTAATAATAATGTAACCGTAAAATATTTCTCAAAAGCAAATAATATATCTCAAAGTTAATTAAATTGTTAAAAACATAATTAACTAGGTTAATTAAGTGTTGTTTCACTTGCAACTTAGGTCTACAAAACCTATAACGTGTAACTCAATTAGTAACAATACAGACGAAAATTGAACAAAATTTGAAAACAACGTTAAAACAACACTTGTTAAAGAAATGAGAGTAATTACTAATCGCCTCTTTCACTTGGTTTAAATATAAAATTAATTCCTGTTGTGTAAAAAGATTATCATTTTACTCAACATTTAATTTTTCCTTTTATTTGTCATTTTAGAATGTCAACGTAAACTTATATACTTTTTTCTACTTTACCCTTATATTAATTAGGAAATAAATTAAAAATAAATGAAATTATAAAATAATAATTAGGAAGAAAGAGAATTTTATAATAAAATAAAAGATTTAAATTAATATTTTAATAATATAAAAAATATTTTATTGATTTTAGTTAAAATCTTAAAATGATAATTTTTTATATGGAATGTAGTATTGACGAGTACAACCAGATAATATCTGGAGCCTAGTCTTCAAAGATCACTATCGATTTTTATAACACAAAAGATTATTATCATTATTATTATCAACCTATAATTGGTGATAACTGATAAGACGTAGAGGCCGACATAGTTTTATGCAACAAAAAAATAAATTTGGTCTTTGAACACGAAACATCCGTGGATTTTATTTCTTGAATTTAAAAGGATAAATTCAATATCAATCTTTTCCAGTGAGATTCCGCTTTAAGCCAAAATTTTCCAAGATTTGATTTATTGAAAAAAAGAGGGAAATCCCAGCTTATTGAGAACTAAAATAAATAACATAACATAAAATAAAATAAATTATGCCAAAGAAATGTAAATTGATCACTTCATTATTATGGGTAATTACTAATTAGCCAGAAATTCGAAAATAGATTAAATATTAATTTAAAAGGTACAGATCTGCAATTACCTGAAAATAATGAATGGTGTGGCCGAGTTGTCTAATGGGAGGATTTCGAAATTTGCAAAGATTGAGAATTGGCCATTAGAATTTGGTTTATCAGCCGCCTTCTTCTTCTTTTTTTCTTCTCTGTAGATTAAGAAAAATAAGAAAGAGATGATTTTCAGAATGAAAGTAGAGAGAGAAACAAAGAGCTGACAAAAGAGGTAATCGGTTCTCAGTTCGCACCCTATTTATAGGACTCGCCATTTTGGGCTCTTTTTTATTTACAATCCTTTACTTTACTTTTCTTTTTTGTATGAATTCTTTTTTATTTCACACATAGAATAACAAGTCATGTAGTTTTATTGTTTTAAGTTTCTGGATTTCACTTATTAGCATAGTCGAATTATATAGTTTTTCATTAGTATATAATTTTTAAAAGATAATTTTATCATGATGTTAAAAGCTTGTTTGAAATTATTTTCTCAAACTCCAATAAAATGTTCCCTACATATATAGGTGTGATTTACATGTAATATGTTTACTTATTTATTTAAACTTTTGGATTAAATGTTTTTAAAATAAATTATTTGAGTTTCTTGGACTTAAAGTCAATAAGTCGATTCCTAACATATTGATTTATTGAATTAGATTTTAATACATGATAAGATCAACATGTATTATATTCACTTCAAGTTCAAATGTTATGTGCGCGAGATTTTAAAATATAACAAATTCAAATCTAACTATAATGCTTGCAGTAGTCAGCGGTGTGTCTTTGGATTATAGCTATTAATAAATGTGTTTATATTGCAATTTGATTCTCACAAAACTAACCACCAAAAAGGATATAACTATATAGACTTGTTCACAGATCGGGTACTTGCCCAACCCGACTCAAGCCCGTTTTTGTAGGTTGGGTTTTTTGAGCACTTATTTTCAATTAAAGCCCGGCATTTGCCCGGACTTGATAAAGCTTGATGTTTTATGAATCAGGTTTGATTTTTATGTAAATACCCGAGTTCGATTTTTTGAATAATTATATTACATAAAACATATTTATACACTGTGTTTAATAACTTGACATAAACTTAAATACAATAACCTGGACATTGTTTTTAAAGAATTCAATATATAGAATGTAATATATAAGATTATTACACAATTGTTTCAAAAAAGTTTAGTTATGTGCTGGGTTGGGATTGGGAATAACCTTGTAAGACAGTCCGAGCGCTAGTTTGAAGTTTTAAAGTGTGGATTGGGCTAAATTTGGGTTGATGTTTTTAGAGTAAGTCCAACAATTTTCCTCATTTCTCATTCTCCAAACTTCATTTTGGGGATTTACAATGTTTTTTCTCCAACTATCTTCCCCATTTTTCATTTCCCAAATCAAATTCATTTTAAAATAATAATATTTTATTATTAAACTAACAAAAATAATAACAAAATAAAAACTAAAAACAATAAAAAAATTATTATTTTATTCAATTTCCCAAAATGTAATAATATTTTATTTAATATCCGAAATGGGGTATGGATCATTCCCCATATATGGAGAATCCTATTTTATGGATATACCATATGAGAAATAGTCAAACTTGACCATTTCCTGTATTTATTCCTCGTTTTGGAGAATTCCCCAAAATGAGGAACCAATATTGAAGTTGTCTTTAATGAAAACCCGATCAAACCCAATCTGAACTCATCCACTCTCGCCCAACAAACAGTTCCACAACCTATAACAAATTTTTTTTTGTTCTAACAAATTTGTTGTTTATGCCACCAGAAAATTGATACTCCAATTTTTAGCTTATCAAAGTTTTATAGCGATGGAATTTTTTCAAATCCAGAATTGAATAAACTACCAAAACACAAAGAAATTACCTAATAAAAATGTTTAAATCAAAAAACTTTACACTGGGTAGTTATTTTGTAATTTTGTTTTAGAACAACGTCATTTTTTTTGTAATTTTGTTTCAGAACAACGTCATTTTTTTATTTTTTTGTTTGTTCCTCTTTATTTACAAAATATTTATAAATTAATAAATCGACGGAAATAATAAAAAAAAATTTTATTAGTACAACCATTTTGAAGAAGCTGTTCAGAATTGTTCTTTTTTTCTATTGTATAATTAGAGGTGTGAGGAAGCCTTCTATAGAACATGAGTTTGCGGGATGACTTGCAGTCGCTCTATCAATGACATTTCAACAGCACCAATCAAAATCGAACCCATCTGCAACATCGCAAAAGTCGCTCTATCGTTCTATCATTTATGAGTCAATTACCATAAGATTGATGTTTGCGATTTAATACAATGAATCATTTTTTCAGTAAGAAGAAATACTTCAAATGTTTTTATATTTTATATTATATTTTTTTATTTAATATTAAAAATTTAATGTTCACAATAAAAAAAGAAAGTTTTTTTTATAATATCTTGTTTATATAAAAAATTTTTATTTCACTCATTATACTTATTAAATTATTTTGACGCAACTAATCACGATAATTTAATTGTTTCTTCAATAATTTTTTTACAATAAATTTATTTTTTTACTTATTTTACTATTACAATTATTAAATTGAATTTGACACCACTAATCAATTATAATAAAGACATTAATCGATCATAATAAAGGGTAAAATAACTATTACTTTTAAAAAATAAAATCACCCTAAGATAAAGTAAATGTAGAAATCACAAAAATAACTGTCCAAAAATTAGGGCACGAGTGTCATATGGGGCCCAACACGTGTCCCATTTTGTTGCTGCATTTTAAAAAAATCAACTGCATACTTTTAAGCGGAGACTTTTTGACAAATCACGTTTGGCAACTACGACTTTTGGCAGGAAAGTTCGTAATTTTTTTATATTTTCATCATTTTCATTTTCTTATATAAGACAAATATATTTAACTAGTTGATAAAAACAAATATATATATTTTTTTCGATACAAGCTTAAATAGTTGTGGAGTTTTTATATGTATACTATATCATAAAAACATTTAATGTTAAAGTTTAAGATAATAAGAAAAGTTCAAGCGTAGATTTTATATTAAAAGTATCATAAATTTGATAATGATTAAACTGAAAAATGAAGATTATGAATAATTTTTTTATATGGATAAAAAAAAATGAATATGAGATGTGATTTTATATTTTTTTTAAATGATGATTATTTTTCAAATGAGGATTTATTTTTAAAAATTTGTAAAAAATAATAAAAAAATAATTTTTATCAAGAATATTTGATATTTTAATCAATTCGACATAATCATAATTTAATCCTATTAATTAAAAATTATGTATTAATATTTGAGTAATTTTGAGAGATTTTTTATTTTGTTAAGATTTTTTTAAAATTTATTATAATCTTTTAAGTGAAAAAAAATCACACTCTACAAATTTTCAAAAATTATCACTTATGTGTATCGCATTTTATTAATAAACTTGAAAATTCCTAGTTTAAAAGGTATAAGCTAACCTTTTTTCGTGACCTAATTTAATGATAGAGATCCTTTGTTCGTTAACTATTTATGACAAAAGATCATATTGTGAAGAAAAAATCCACAAACCCATTTTTAAAAACAATAAATTGCATGCTATGTTTTTTTAAATTAACCTTTCTCCAAATGTTTTGCATTGATCCACGATATTTTAGGCCCTATTATGCGGCCAGACTAAATTTGGTGTACAGTTCGTAAATGTTACTTGTAGAATCCGAAGACAAACTAAAACAACGTCACTGAAAGAAACATCTCGATGAACAGTATGTTCATGCTTGTCGTGTTTAATCTTTACAATTATCTGACCAATACTTTATATAAAATATAAAAAAATGTTAGCAGTGTTTACCACACAAACATAAAAAACAAAGCAATTGGTATTTTTTGCATCACTTTTCAAAAAATGCTATACTAGTTAATCATTATTTCATCAAATTTTTAACAATTCATTCAATTATAGAATAATAAAAAAATAATCGTTATTTTAGAAAAATAAATTTTTTTTTTAATCTGACACGGATATCATATTATCCATTTGTTTTACTTATTAATACTGAAAATGTGAGATTTAAACTTTTTCCTTAAGTGACTGAGTTACAACTATACTTGATACATGTGAACTAAAATATGTAGCTAATGATTATAAAATTTCAAAATAAAAGGAATGATAATGTAAAAGAATAGAAGTCGTGAAATTAATTATTATTCACTGACATCAAACAATTAGTTAATTTTTTTTAAAAAATTGTATAATTACATTCACTATAAATACGGATAAAAAATTTCACTAAACTCGTGTCTATGTGATACCTATATGTGATTTTTAGAATATCAATCTCAATTACTAATTAATTAATACTATCAAATTCAACAAAAAAATTCATTTTTTTTAAGTATTTCTCATTTTTTTGGTACGTTTTCCTTTACATAATATAGTTCCGAGCGATTTTTTAAGGGTAGCTTTTCAATTTCTCCACCAATAAATCTTATGATGATCGGATATGTAGAAATTCACTCTCACTTATTCAAAATCTCTTGTTTAAAAGGTGATCGTCTAAGTGAGATTTTTTAAAATATTGTCATGATTTTATATAATCAGTTGGTTCAAGGCGGTTGTCAAAGTTTAGAAAAATGTTACAAAAAATTAGAAAAGTGTTGTTAATATCAGAAAAAATGTTACCAAAATCAAGAAAAAATGTTTCTAAATGGATTTTTAATTTTATTATATAAAAATTTATGTATTAATTAAATTGATTATTCTTATTCATTAATTAATAGTTATTAAAAGTTAAAAACTACTAATCCGCATATATCCCCAGATGCTTTAACCGTCCTATTAGTACATTTTGTCTTTTAAAACACTGTTCTTAATATACCAACTTACTACATGACTTTGTAGATATAAATTACCAGGTTTTATATATTACTATATAATATATAACAACCCAATAATTGACTCAATGAAAAAAGAGCAGCTTAGTTAATGGCTAGTTAATGATAACTAAAACACTTTTTATCTCCAAAAACATATAAATTTAAGAACTAGATTCGATGACAACCATCCAAAGTATAGTCTTTCCTTTTTATATGCATAAATAAGAAAATATTCGGACATTATAGAATGTCTACAACAATTAAAAATGATAAAGCAATTATAAAAATCTCTCAAATGATTGATGAAGTTAGACATTCAAGATTTTCACCTAAATACTTATAAAATAAATTTTATTCATGACATCTTAAGCCGAATTACAAGAGGTGCTTGAGTAAGATAAGGTAACAGGTTTTTGAGTTAACGATATGGAAGATTATATATCATTTGTGTGAGTAAAAAATTGTTACAAGAATTGCAGTTTCTTGAAATCATGTACAGAGTTTTAGTTTGAGAATGAGAGTTAAGTTTAAGGTGCCAAAACTGTTAAGTTTAATTGTTCTAGAAATCAACGATAAAATCATAACGGTGGTTACAACTGTTATAAGAGTCAATGAGAGATTTTGTTTGCTTGGGTCAAGCTTTGCACTCGCCACTTGGCCTATGGAATCATATTACAAAGTGGAGGTAAGGTTGTGTACACATGCCCTCCTAGGCCTCATACAGTATTAGTGGAGCCCAGGGAAGGCAGTGGGCCGGATCTGGATCCTATCTAGACTTATATGATCACAATTTCAAGGCTGGCACAAAACAGATCAGATCCGATCCAACCTTGAAACGATGAAGATATGGGTCTAGATCGGATTCAAATCTAGCCCATTATCATCCCTAAGTGGAGCCTTAGTGTTTAGATCCGATGCCAGTGGCAAGTGTAAAGCTTGATGTTTGCTGCTTTTCATAAAGTGTCAATTACTTGTTTGTTTTATCGATAAAATTGTCCTTTTTGTCACAAAAAAGTTATTAATTTGGTGGTGATTTCGTTTTCGTAGTAGACCCAGTAGGTCAAAATGTTTGTGAGTTATTTTTAAGTCTTTCTTGAGTTTGATTTACAGTATTATTTCATTTTTTTCTTGAACTGGGAAATAAGTCATGTTAAATACCAATATCAAGACAGTTCATATGACATTCTCACTCTCTTATTTAGCTTTATTTTTTGGCATTTTTGCAACTTCTATATGGGGTCTTATTATGGCTTTGAGCTGGGGTACAGGTTGGTCCCAAAAGAACTTTGAAATACATAATAAGCTAAAGTTAAATTTTTTCGAAGAAAAGGAAATGTTAATGTTTTGATCAATTAATTAAATAGTGTTCATAAGTGTTATTTACATTCTACCAGCAGCACCGCATCATAATTTAATCACGGAACAACTAACTGCCTGAAGCAAAATCAAACAATTTAGCATAAAACAAACAAAATCCAACTAAACTGGACAACTTTTCCCCTTGGTTATTTCCCTTTTCTAAAACAACCAGTCAAACAGGATACGGCAGCCCATTTAAAAAATAGTAGGCCCATTAGACCATTCTAATACCCAAAACCAAACAAAGTCAGGTTCATGAACCGGTCCATGATGGGATACCATATATTTCTCTTCTTTTCAAGAAAAAGAGGAGGTTTGATTTTTTACATATACTACTATGAACTAACTGTAATTAAGGTTGCAGGAAAGTTTCTGTTATTGGAGCTTCCTTTCGATATGATTCTGAATTAAGTTTTGTTTTTCCTGAGAAAAGAAAATGATGTTAGTATCATCACGTCACATTCAATTAAGGTATGTGAAACTAAGCTTGTTGTTTGAGTTTAAATTATGTCAATTGAATTGGTTCAAGTTCAAATTTCGTGAATTATATCTAGTTTGATATACAAATGGATTAATTAGCTGGCATATTATTTTCTAGAGTTTGTAAGAGGACTTGATCCCACTAAAGTATACTTTGTTCATCAATCTATTAGTAAATGATTTTTAAATAAAACTCCCAACGAATTTCAGTTCCAAACTCCGCAATCTCTCAAGTTGAAGCCTAATAAAAAAAATTATATTTTATTCCCAACCAAAAATTTAGTGATAAAAAACTCTTAAAATTAATTACCATAAATTTTGAAATCAATAAATAGTCTTAATCATAATTAAGTTTAGCTTAGCAATAATTTTATTAAGTAACTTGTTTTTGGAAAAAAAATCTGTTATCTAGTGTCTCCTTTCTAGACCTGTTCGCGGGCCGGGGTACCATCCCAGCCCGAACCCTGTTCAATGGTCGAGTTTGGACACTTGTTTTTTAAAAAAGCCCGGCATGGGCCAGAGCCCGAGCCCAAGCCCGTCGAAGCCCGAAGATTTATGGGTCGGGATTGGTTTTTATATAAATACCCAAGCCCGGCCCGAACCCGGCCCGACGAATAATTTTATTTATTTATTATATATTTATACATTAAATTTATAATTATTTTAAGTTCCTATATTTTATCCTATTAAATTTATATACTTGATTA
>CATIWQ010017372.1:0-10964 GCA_949673415.1 Euphorbia schlechtendalii | reverse complement strand
ATCGTGGTATATCATCAAACAAGTCGGGGGCGTGTAGAAGTGCATGCTTGTTCAGGTTCCATCACAATTTAGGGGTCGAAGGGCAACGTCTCCGGTGGGTTAGCCCTGAAAAGTCATGTTTTTTAGACCAAAACCTGCTTTGAATCCGAAAGTCATGTATTTTCGGAACCTGTGTAATTTAAAAAATTCTTGTCTTTTGAACATGTCCCTTAGACAAATATAAATATCTGAAACTGGTCATTCTATTTTGGTTCGGAAAAATATCAATATTTTTGCATTCAAAGTTTTTGTTCAAACATTCTGATTTTATCCGATTAAAAATTTGGTAGAATCACCAAAATAATTTCTATTCGATAGTGTTATTCACGACTTCAGATTCATCCAAGTAATCCCAAATTCCAACAAGCTTCACCAGCAAACATAACAAATGTGACAATAATTCTTTCTATTATTCTAAACATATTTATGCTCATAGATCTTGGGTATCTTACACAAAATTCACTAAGCTCAACCTATTATCTTATTCCGTAAATCCACTATAACTTCACTTTGGGATTTCTCCACGTGCAAGTCGCATTATATGCATTAAGTTCAAGCAAGCATTTTATTCAGATTAAATAGAAACCTTTAGCACATTTCTAGTCTCCTTTCAGTGCTTCAAGAAAGTGTATGCTTTGTGTTAGTTTTGTGTTCAAAATTCACCTTTGGGTACTTCTTGATTCCATTAAGTATAAGTTTGGCTAGACTTATTAGTTTTTAAGCATAAACACAAAGCAATCAATTAAAGATGACATTTAGAGTAAAAGAAAGTAAGTTAATGTACCACCAGCAATCTGTAAGGTTACTAACTAAGCTTGCAGTAGATTTAGTTGCTAATAATCATAATATAACAATACAACAACAATATAAAAGGAAAGAAAATATCAATGTTATCAATACCGTACCGGACAAGATACCGGTGAAGCTAATGGTACGTGGTATGACCGGTATTACCGGTATTATAAATGGTAATACTGGATTAATGAATTTTTTAAAAATAATGTAGTATTTAAATAATAAATATCCTTAACAAAATTTCAAATTTTAATTCTAAAATTTTTTTATCAATTCTAGGATTTTACTTTTTCTATTTGGATTTTGAAAGGAAACGTAGTGATAAAAGCAAAGAACTTGAACGGGAACCTTTTAAACTAAAGTTTGAAAAGTTTTTTTTAATTACCGGTTTAACCGGTTTAGTGGTATTCCGGTATTTTAATGGTATGAACTAGTAGGATGCGATTTTCTTCAAAACCGATGAAGTACTTCAAACCGATCATATGCCTGGCTAGTACCCAGTTTCACCGGTTGAACCGGCCTACGATTTCAATAACACTGGAAAATATGATAATAAATAAGTTAAATACAAAACTGGAAAAGTTATGGGCCAATCAATGCAAGCTAACTCCCAAACAAAAGCTCCCCTTTCATAAGGTCACTTGGACCTATCTAGAATCACAAGTTAGCAAGTTTCTAATAAAATATTCAAAAATAATATTGTCCACAAAATAAAAGCTTCGTAGGTAAGCTAATGTTTGTTTTAGATAATTTTTCAAAAGTAAGTAGCCTCCACGTGATGGGCATCCTCTTCTTTACTAGGCCACTTGTTAAGCCCAACCACTTGCAATTCGTTAGAGTGATCTTCTCAAGCTTTCTCCTCAATATGGATTTTTGACAGTAGTCTTTCTGTTATCAGCACCAACCTGCAAAACAAAAAAATCCTTATAATTTATGCAATATAACACAAAATTAAGTGATTCCAAATCCATTTTACTTATAATTTCTGGGTACTTATTTGCACTTATTAAATATCCCCATACTTAAACATTTGTTTGTCCTCAAGCAATCAAAAAGAAAAAGAGTGAACAACTATAAAATTTACAAGATCAAAATAGGCAAAAGTCAATCAACAATCAACTTTTTTCTCTAGAAACATGAAAAAATCCAAGTAAAATAAAAAAGCTTAAAGGATAAAGATGCATGTACCCACACCATCAAGTTCAACTTGGCTTTAAAAATAGGTCAGGACTATAGACTATAGTTAATTCTTCAATAAGCATGTCAATTAATGTAACCAAACTACCTCTCGTAAAAGATTTCACTCAATTCACTCAAAGTGTTTAAGGGTGAGTTTTTAAGGATTCTATCCTCAACTAAACACAACAGTCTTAAGTCCATAAGCTTGGTGATTGGCCCAATCTCCACCACTAGGTTTTGATCGCCAACATAATTAAAAGATCTTTTAAGGGTTTTATTGTAGGCCTAGGGTTAGGGATGTGTTAAGACAAAGGCTTGTGGGTAAAAGATTTTCCCACATAGAATGTTTGATCATACAACAAGTTGTATCACAGTCAGAGTCACTAACTTATGCAAAAGGAATATGTCAATCATAAAGAATAAGAGTAGAGCAATCAAAGAAATCTTGAAGATAAAAAGTAGATGAGCATTTTAGAGCAATTATTCTAGCATTGATACAAAGAGATATAGTTCAACAAGCTTTCATGATGAATGATGGTAAGAATGAGCTTGCTAAAAAAAACTTCAAGTAGGACATGAAACTTTCAATTAATTTTTCTTTTTCTTTCATTTTTCTTTCAGCATTTGTTTTTCTTTTTGAATAGGCTTTTGATTGATATTAAGGCTAGGGAAGAAAAGTTTGAAGAGAGATCATGGAATTTCCTTTAACTAATTTTGGAAAGGACAAGTTGGAAACCTTAATGATTTACAAACTTACTGTATTTTTATGAAAATTCTTGGCAAAATTTAGGGTGCTAAATGGAAATCAAAGTGAAAGGTTTCGAGGTATATTTTTATGTGTTTAAAGAAAGAAAAGGTTAAAGGCTCAAAGGGGCTAATCTTAGAGAAAAAATTTATTTAAGGGTGACTTTTTCTTTTAAAAGAGGGTTAATCCTAATTCCTTTATCTTTTATGCAAGTAATAAAAAATGTGGTCTCAAGAGGTACTAGCCAAACCAAGTTTTATCTTAAGCATGCATGTGTAAGCCCACTCATCAAAGATTTTAACAAATCAATATTACGAAAAATAGGCTCAAATTCTAACTGAAAAATGGTTTAATTTGCAGTTGGTTTTATTTTAGCCATAGTTATTGAAAAACAGTTCTAGTATATGGTCCATCTTGCTTAAATTACCTTATTAATGTAAGCTTACAATCAACTATCTGGACTCTAACTATTTTACATAAACTACTTCAATTCCAAAGATCAAAGTCTCACACAAAAAATTGTTGGACCCAAGTTAATAGTACTTCACAATACTTAAACATTTTAAAAATAACAAACTGAATAGGATAGTGAAATTAATTAGGTACTAAGTAGACTCTTAATTAGACAAGTTTTACTTGAGTTTGTTTAAGGGAAAACAACACAGTTTGAATGAGTTTTGATTAAGGTATGACTTAGTGTAAGAAAGCTAAGGAGGCTAAGTATTACATAGTTTATGTGATATAACTCAGTTGTGCTGAGTAGCCTTTAATTTTTTAAAAGCTGAGTAACATAGACACTCAGAATCTAATGACACTTGATGTTGTCTATGAAGATAAAGTATTCCCTTTGATGCTTTTCAGATGAAAAGCACTAAAATCAAAATGGATATTCTTGTGGTCCACACTTAAAAAAGGTATCAATACAGAATGTTGGAGATTCCTCACAAACGTCCAAGGCAAAAAGGTATCTTTTGACATGCATCATTCTCAGTGTCTCCACACAACTCTACAACGTCAACAAGTCAACCAATATCAAGATTCCACATTGCATCTTGCACGCTTCTCTCTCTACTAGATTTGCTTGAAGAAATGAGTTACTGACGCATCAAAATTAATGGATTAATCTCACACCTCCACATTCGAAATCGTTGTCTTTAAAATTTCCAACAATTTGTTTCAAACAGACAGATTTGAAAGCTGTAAAGAGAAGAGATTTTGAAGAATAAGTTAAGATAAGAAGTTTGCAATGACTACTTCCATCACCCTCAAGTATAAATAGAAGACTGAAGGAGATGTTCAAACTTGGTGAATCATCTTGAATTTCTTAAGAGTTGAAAATATTGTCCAAGCAATCACAACATTCAGAATTTCCAAATTCAAGCAACATTAAAAAAACACTCATTTCAAATCAGTTTGTAAGAGAGAATCAGATTATCTTAGAGCTTAGCAAAGCTTATTCATTGTTAAAGTATTAAACGCTTTTTTTAAGTTAAAATCCTTCATTCATTAAATTTTCATTTAAAAATCTCCAAGTCAGTTTAGGAATGGTACCTAAACTGAGTAATTGAGATGAATCTAGAAAGGAGGGTACATTTTGTAAGTTTTACCCACTGTAAAGGCTGTTAGACATGATGTATGCCCTAGAGGAAATTGGGGCGATATATCTTAATTAGTTATAATGTACAAAAAGTTTTCGGGTTATTATTAATAATAAAGGCATCTTTGTTATTTATTAGTGCTTGTTTAATTTATGTATCTCGCTGGTATTATATATATGTTGCATATATACGCATTGATAAGACAAAGTTTGTGACTACATCATAGCATAAAAGTGCAAGGACATAGTGGGAGCCATGTGGTGTGAAAAATGCACATACATGTTACTATGAATAGTCTAAATATCCCTAGTCATAGTTTCATTTAGATTGGACATTAATGAAGTGGACAGACTAGCATGTGTAGACTTGCTCCTTAGATTAGGTCCAAGCAACCGATCTCATGAGCTAAAGGTGGTACCCTGAGTCAACACATGAATGTATTCGGGTATTACATTGGAGACCGTCATAAGAAAGACACTCGGAAATAACTATATCCATGTGTTGGTGTCATGTCTTATTGCAATAGTAGTAAAAGTATCCTAAGACCTGAGTTGCTATACATTGGATCATACTTATTCATACCCTAGCGTTTAGGATGATACATGTGATTATGGGTATAGTGATGATCACATGTTGGTAAACCGAGTAGTCAAGATGGGATCCATCGCTCTTGATATAGTGATATAATGGGAGATGTAACTTAAGGCCTCTTATTGAAGAGACACACTTATAAACCTCTGATCAGAGTATAAGATTGATAGAACGGGTTTCTAGTCAATCTTGATACATTATGGCGAGTGATGTTCTTTGTGAATAAGTCTAATTCTAAGATTACCATGGTTATTACATGAGCTGACATTTAATCCGAGATCAATAAATAGGATGGTACTTAATTTGATGGAAGAAGTGTGTTATATTGGTTACTATTGCAGAACCGGATCAAGTCACAAGCACGTGACATTCCAAGTAACGGGGGATTATACGCCTTTGCTAGAATTCCCATTTGATCGTCTAGAGTTATCGGGTTCCATATCAGTCTGGAACACTAAACCTAAAGGTTCTCAGACGGGAAGCCAAGTTTAGGTTAACCTCTAGCGGCTCTATACTTAAGGATCCTATGAGGTCACACACTTTGGGTAGTTACCAGACTAAGTAAAGAACCTATAGATTGGTTTATTCCGAGAATATCATGGCTGTCAAATTTGTAGGATGAATTATTAATTGGTTGGACCAAATTGATAATTAAAAGAATTAAAGGAGAATTTGGGAAATATTGCATGGAGCAGAGCAAGGGAATTTCACCTGTTGCGAGTGGGCCCCAAAGAACAAGGTAATTCAAGGTGGGGCCTGCGCGGCTGCCCCACAAGAATAAAAATGCTCACAGGCCACTAGCGCATGTTAGCCAGGCTAGTGGCAATAGCAGGCAGTAGGCCCACTAGCGCAACTTGCAAGCTGGGCTTATGGGGCAAGGCAAGACCGCAAGGGCTTCCCTTTAGTGACTGCAACATCAGGCTATGCGCAGGTTAGCTTAGGAGATCTTTTAGGTTAATTTTAAGTTTTGAAATCCTGCCTTGCAAATTTGCGTGTTTAATTATTATCTTAATTAACCAGCAGTGGTATCAGTGCTTACCTTATGCTATGCATGATTAATCATAATATGTTGAAATTGATATTTTCTATGAATTGATTGAAGTATGATATGTATGACTTAGGTTTCACTTCCTGTTATAGTATGTGATGTGATAACTAGATTAATATTTTGCTCAAACTTAGCATATGTGATTATCATATAAATTAGCAATGTTTTACCACATGTGTAAATATGCTTTAAATTGAGGGTCGTCCCGCACTTCACTCAATTAAAGAACAAAATCTTTAAATCATAGGTACAAGGAATCAAAATGCCCATGGTTATTTTGGCAAGGATTGGACTAGGCTGCTCATTCACTTTAAGGGGGCCTCTCCTACTTGGAAATCTCCATCGGTGTTAGGTTCAAGTGTACCCAAGGGACTTTTATGAATTAGTTGATTTCTAGTATGGGAATTGGATTTCACATATGGTTCTACAAACGTGGTTTAAATTGTTATATTAAAACTTATAGAAATAGGTGTAGGAACTTAAACATGGACCTTGTTTGTTTTGCATGCTATGTGGAGTCTTGGCATAATGTAATGATTATGATGTACCAGTCTTGAGCATGTTCCCTTAGATTAATAATTCCAAATAGCCTGAAATTATTTTATTATAATCATATCCATCGTATAAGACCTAGACTAAGGCAAGACTAGCGGCACTAATAAAATCTCTTCAACAATATTAAGGCAATAGATTGTCTTCCTGTCATAAGCTGTAATAAGAACCTTATAAACGGATGTAAGGACATGTACAACATGATTTCCCTTAACATGTGTTTGGTTATGAGACTAGATAGGGTTAATGCCTTAACCAAAATGGGTTAGTTGTCCATGTCATTGGAGCTAATGCCAGATTAGAGAAACATTTGAGGAGTTGTACAATTAGCTATGCACTTCTTGAGAAAGATAACTCAAATGGATTAGCAATCTCATGGGATGCAAATGGACGGGTTCCAATCATGGTTATCTTGTTCCAACCATGGTCATGATAAGTGGCTGTGGATGCTACCTACTAAGGATCATTAGTTGGACCAAATTTCTTGAATTTATATAGAAGGGGCTATTTAAATATTGAGAAAATAGTAGGAATTATGTATTTAATTAAAGACCTTATATTAAAGGCATGCATATATACTAATGTCTAAACAAATTCTATCTTATATCTAGGTTGAATATGAACACTTACACTAACACTTATAAGCATCCGATTGACAAAAAGTTTTATAAAGGAGACAATTTTCATGAGTAGTTCCAGAGTGTGACAAGGTTCCTAAAGAGCCTTGGTTTGGATTATGTACTAGATAATTCATATCCCAAACTCCCTGGAGAAGATCCTTTCATTTATCAAATAGATAAGTGCATGAAGCACAAAAGAGATTGTGATTTTGCAAAGAATTTCAGGGTCAACACTATACTTCTAAGGTACGGGGATCTGTGCAAAAATATGGACTTAGAGTCTATGATTTTGCAGCTTGTGATGATGGATGAACTTGAAAGATTCATGCTGTCTGAAATTCTAGGGATGCACACCTTAGCTATTGAGTTTGCCATGACTATTTACAATAACTCTGAACAGTTAAGGAAAATGGAGGTAGCTTATGATCAGGAGACCTTGAAACAGGTTGTATCGAATGGTCTACCACAAATGTACAACGATTTCAAAATAGATTTGTATGGCATCAACGATTATTGTAATTTTGTCATGATGTAGACCTGTTGGAACAATATGATATTCAGTTTAGAAATAAACTTGAGAATTAACTTGTTGCCGAGGATCAAAATATTAGAAAGTCAAGGGCTTTCAAGGTCAAGAGAAGACTCATGAAAAGTGTTGAAATGAAACGCGAGTTAAGAGCTCAGTTTTTTGAATAAGTGGAGAAGAAGCCAAGTGAGGTATTTACTTCAGGTATGTTCATGATAGAGAGTTTCTCTACAGTTCCTTATGAGTGTACATGGGTATTGGATACTTGTTGTGGTACTCATATCTGTCATATCTGTAATTCTGTGTAGAGGTTGCTGAATAGTATGAGGTTTGCAAAGAGGGAATTGGACTTAAGAGTTGGAAATGGAGCATTGGTTACTGCAATAGCTATAGGGACATATAGCCTTCATTTTCCTAGTGGCCTAGTTTTAGTTTTAAACAATTGCTATTATATTCCTGCTATCACTAAGAATATTATTTTTATTGTGCATTTAGCAATAGAGGTATTTGAGATTTTATTTCCTAATAATAGTTGTCAAATTCGACGCGATAATGTTCTTTATGCTTATGGAATATCTATTGATGGAATTTATGTTTTAGATACTAAAACTGAAATTTTAAATATGAACATTGTTAAGAAATCAAGATTAGATAATGAGAAGTCCTCATACTTATGGCATTATCATCTAGGTCATATAAATGAGACTAGCTTAATTATGTTACACAAATGTGGTGACTTGGGGCCAATGGAATGGGAATCCTATGGGGCGTGCGAACCTTGTTTAAAGGGAAAGATGATTAAGA
Source organism: Euphorbia schlechtendalii (assembly GCA_949673415.1). Taxonomy (NCBI): domain Eukaryota; kingdom Viridiplantae; phylum Streptophyta; class Magnoliopsida; order Malpighiales; family Euphorbiaceae; genus Euphorbia; species Euphorbia schlechtendalii. Next base: position 2,467 of record CATIWQ010017372.1, on the reverse strand, counting down.
AACCTTTCAAAGGAAAGGGTCAGTGTGCAACTAGTACCTTGGTAATAATACATTCTGATGTATGTGGTCCAATGAGTGTTAAGACACATGACCTTTATCGATGATTAATCATGATATGGTTATCTGTACCTAATGAGGTACAAGTCTGAAAGTTTTGAGAAATTCGAAGAGTTCAGAATCAAAGTAGAGAAATAACTTGGGAAAAGTATCAAGACCTTTTGATCTGATCAAGGTGGTGAATACTTAAGCCAAGAGTTTTAGGATTATCTAAGGGATAATGGTATTTTATCCAAGTGGAAACCTCCTTATACACCCCAACACAATAAAGTGTTAGAAAGGAGAAATCGAACCCTACTCGATATGGTTTGATCCATGATGAGTTAATAAGAACTCAGTAGATCCTTTTGGGGTTATGTACTTGAGAGCGTAGTTTAAATTCTAAAAATAGTGTCCTCTAAATCAGTTGATCAAACACCATACAAATTGTGGTATGGTAAGAAACTAGCTTTTTCTCACCTAAGAGTCTGGGAATGTCCTGCTTATGTAAAGAGGACAAGTTCAGATAAGATTGGTGTCTGTTTGTAGATTACCCTAAGGAGATTATGGGTTACACCTTTTATGATCCCAATGAACAAAAGGTAATTATTTCTAGAAATGCTTAATTCTTCGAGAAAGAGCATGTACTTGCGAAAGCTAGTGGGAGCAATCTTGAGTTAGGCACTCAAGAAGATCAAACAGACAATCAAATGATTGTTCCTACACCTCTTACACAAGAAAGTGTAAGCAGGGAATAACCTATTATAACATCGACATTGCATAAGTCAGGTTGGGCTCTAATCGCTCCTGAGTGATACGCTTTTCTCATCACTGATGATAAACATCTCTTCCTTATAGAAGATGATGAGCCCAAGACTTACAAGGAGAAATTGAAGGCTCAAAGTCTAACAAATGGTTTACAACCATGAGGTCAGAGATGAACTCCATGTACGAAAATCAAGTTTGGAGCTTGGTTGATGCTCCAAGTGGGATTAAGCCTATAGGATGCAAGTGGGTTTTCAAGAAGAAAAATGACATGGATGGTAATGTAATTTCCTATAAAGCAAGGTTGTTTACAAAAGGTTACAGTAGAAAAGAAGGAATTGACTATGATGAAACCTTTTCATCTATAGCCATGCTAAAGTCTATCATAATACTCCTTGTCATCACCGCTCATTACGATTATGAGATCTGGCAGATGGATGTGAAAACAACATTCCTTGATGGGAATCTTGATAGGGATGTATATGTAACACAACTCGAGGGTTTTACATCCAAGAATGGCTCGATGGTATGTAAGTTGCCAAAGTTCATTTACGAACTTAAGCAAGCATCAAGGAGTTGGAATATTAGGTTTGACGAGATGATAAGAGAAATTGGTTTTGTGTCAAACGCTAATGAGCCTTGTGTATATAAGAAGGCTAGTGGGAGAGCGATGATTTTCCTAGTATTATGTGTCGATGACATATTACTGATAGGAAATGATGTTCATTTTCTTCAAATAGTGAAGTCATGGTTATCAAAGAACTTCTCCATGAAAGACCTTAGAGAGACAGCTTTTATACTTGGTATAAAGATCTACCGAGATATATCTAGAAGGCTACTAAGTCTTTCTCAAAGTACATAGATAGACAAGGTTTTGGCTAGATTTAACCTTGAGCAGTCAAGAAAGGGTTATCTCCCAATGTCTCACAGGATTAACCTTTCTAAATCTTAGTGTCTGAGAACACAAGAGGAGAGACTGCGCAAGAATGGAATACCCTATGCTTCAACAATAGGATCCATCATGTATGCTATGGTATGCACTTGGCCTGATATCTTACATGCATTGAGTGTCATGAGAAGATTTCAATCTGACCCAGGTAAGAAGCACTAGATGGCCGTTAAAACTATCCTTAAGTACTTACGTAGGATTAAGGATATGATTTTGCTATATGGAGAAGGTGATCTCTCTGTGAAGGGATACACTGATGCGAGTTTTTCGTCTGATAGGGATGATTACAAGTCCCAGTCAAGATATGTGTTTATGTTAAATGGAGGGTCAGTTTTTTGTAAAAGTTTCAAATAGGATATGACTGTCGATTCAACCACTAAATCTGAGTATATAGTTACTTCGGAAGCAACTAAGCAAGCTATCTAGCTTAAGGGATTTATTCCCTAGAGGAAATTGGGGAGATATATCTTGATTAGTTATAATGTATAAACATTTTTCAGATCATTATTAATAATAATAAAAACATCTTTGTTATTTATTAGTGTTTGTTTAATTTATGTATCTCATTGGTATCATTTATATGTTGTATATATGCACATTGATAAGACAAAGTCTGTGACTATTTCATAGCATAAAATTGCAAGGGCATAGTGAGAGCTATGTGGTGTGAGAATTACACATACATATTACTATGAATAGTCTAAATATTCCTAGTCA
>CATIWQ010017369.1:0-11913 GCA_949673415.1 Euphorbia schlechtendalii | reverse complement strand
TTTCGGACTTCTACTTGAATCTTATGTAACGTGGGAATGTTGTACTCACTACAATAGTCTTTCGCCAAATGAGGTACGAACTTGATTACCAATTTATACACTTCTGTTGATTACCAATTTATACACTACAACATGGGATCTGTGATATAACGCTGTTTAGTGAGCCAATATTTTTGGAATGGTAACTTGCTAAATGTGGCTATGTGAGAGCGACCCGTACTAAGCATAGTATTGACATTGTCCAGGTTTATATAATTGTCTTAATTCGTTTGCGTTAGTTTTAGAAAAGTTATTTCATGTGTTGCTCTGCAGCGAATCATTGAACATTTGAGTGTTTTGAACCGAGTTTGTTAGATTAGTTTAGTGAATCGTAACACCTTTGTTGAACTTTCATGTTTTCTCTGCTATACTTGTTCGTAGGGAAAATCTCTATATTTAAATTCTCTAGTCTTCCACATCGATATTTACTCATTTTTCATTCTAATCTTCCTATCCAAAACCTCCAATCTATTTTTATTTTATTTACTCTTTTTTCCCTTGTTGATCCTTAGACTTGGTTCCTTCCCTGTGGGTTCGATATCTTTTAAAACTACATCGCAACTGTATACTTGCAGTTATCATCATTTTTCTATTTGATAAGATGAACTGACAACACCTGTATTTTACGTGAACAAGTTTTTTGCACTATTATTGAGGATAAGCCTTTCGAAATGAGTGTAGTCAAATCTTGCAAATAAGTTATTAAACTTATCAGTAGAAAAGTGGCGAACAACTTCCCCTCCAAGCAGTAGAGTCCTATTCAAACTCTTATGATTCCTATTTAGTTAAACAGGAAGACTGCCGTAATGTGCTTGCCGCGCAAGCCTAAAGTCCCTGTTTATCATTATCCATCAACAACGTATCATTAACATAAATAAGACATAAGAGGAGATAACAAAACACAAGGTCATACTAGCATTTTTTTTGGCATTTTATTATTTTATATGAAAAAGGAAAAATATATTATGGTCATGTCATGACCCATTTTCTAAAAGCCCAAAATCTTAACTTTTCCTCTTCTATTCACATGAATCTAAGATTTTAATTTTACAATCCCTAATTCTGGAAAAAAAGATTTAATATTTGTTGAATCAAACCGCCTACCATCGCCATATTTCTTCTAGCACCTTGAATTCGAAATCCATTTTTGAAATTTTTTTCTCTCCAATCTTTGTTGAACAATGGATCGTTCTCGTCGCCAGTGATCCTAGTGTCAGGATTTTGGACCACCTACTGAATCAAACTATAATCGAGGCGGAGAGAAAGTGCCTTAACAAACTGATGAGTCAATCTTTCTCTAGATTTTGCTGTGTTGCTCCTCCTTTTACCATTGTCTTGATCCTATAATCTTTGTCGGCCCTCCTCTTTTAGCAATCACTTCTCCTCTAGTCACCGTGTCGCTCCTCCTTAAAGATGTCATGCAATCGGCGTCGATCTTGAAAAAGACTAAAAACCTGCAAATCTGTTCATAATAATTTGCAAGTCGAGGATCGGGTATGATTTCACTTGAATTATTATTTGCATATGCTTCTTAGAAAATCAATTTGAGTCTCTGTTTGAATGTTGAATTCTTAATTAGGTGTTGATTGGCTAAGTAATTTTATTTATTTTTTTAATTGCATGTGCTTCATTTATCTAATCAATAGATGATTGAGAAAAACAGAAACTAGAGATTTCAGTTTTTTCTTTGATCGTTGAGCTTTGCTTTCCGATTTGCTTATTATGTTTTACGCTAGCTTATGAGAATTCTCAGGGTTAATTACTTAACTCAGCAGAAGTTGGGCAGCTTTTGAAGATAATATTTTTGCTCATTTTAGGTTCAGAATTGGTGCAAAAGTATGCTGGACTTTTGTATAACGAAAATGCTTCAACACTTGAGTTTGCTTCAATAAATGGATTAGTTAGTAACAGAGTGAATACAACTTATTTATTGACATATAATATGCTTTCTTATAGTGACAATGATTAATGAGGGCCATGAGGCTTGATTTTGAGTGGAATATGTAAACAAAAGATTTTGGAAAGATGTGCTTAATGGTTTGTTAGCAACGAGACCTATGACAGCTCTCATGTCTCGGCTTTCGCTGCCAAAAATGAAAACAACAGCTTTGTACCTACTGCTACCAAGAAGAAAATTGATAAGAAAGTTCCAGTAGGTGTCAATGGCTACCTCACTAATAATTACCAACAATCAGAATGCCAGAATTATGGCAATTTCATAATGGTGGAGAGTATCACTTTTTTTGTTTGAATAGTTAGATGGATGGTTGATATTGAAAATTGAGGTTATGATTTCATCAAATTTAGAAAGATCATAAGATTGTAACAAAAAATTTTATATATGTTATAATAGCTCGTATACCAGGTATAATGCTTTCATACATGATTTTTTGCTGCAAAATTGAGTTCGATATAAAGTTAAATTTAGAAAAAATCAAATTTTATACCAAGTAAAATAGTTCGTATACCAGGTATAACATCTCTATACCAAGTATATCAAGTATTATACCAGGTATAATGCCTTTATAAAATGGTTTTTGTTGTGAAATCAAGTATGATATAAGAATTATTATACCTACTATAAGATTGTCAGATTTGTTGTAATAAACCTGATATAATAGTCAGTATGCTTGGTATAATAATAGCTTTTTTATCAAGTATAAGACATTCATAATATGATTTTGGGTGTAAAATTATGTATTATCTTCATTTATAAGAATGTAATAGCTCGTATACCAGGTATAATAACTTGTATACCAGGTATAACTGCTTTTGTACTAGGTATAACAACTATTATACCAAGTATAATGCTTTCATAAAATTGGTTTTGCTGCGAAATTGAGTATGATCTAAGAATTATTGTACTTAAGTCATGAAAAAACATATGGAATGTAAAAGAGAAAAATAGAAACTTAAAAAAAGAGGAGTGAAAATATTTTGTTGATATGGAAAAAATAAAAATATTTTAGGGATTTGCTTATATTTCCATTTTTTATTGATGGGAGATGTATGAAAAATTCATTATCATCACATTTTTTCTCTTTAGACATCAAATACATTTGTAAGTGTTTTTTCTAACTGTTTGGCATGTCATATAGGTAAGGGTCGGGTTAAGTATGAATTATTGTCCTTTTTATTTATGTATATTTGGAATATATGTACTTATAACAAGAATTAGGAATTTTATTCAATTTTCAAACAACTTGAAAAACAATTTTTTGGGGTAGATATACTCGAATATTATATAGGTCAGTGGAAAAAACACATTCAATTGCAAATTAATTAAACTATAAAATAACAAAAGAAATTTATTTGTTTGTGTTAGTTATAATCTAAATAAAACGAAAAATAAAAAGGAATGAGAAATTGAGAATGAAGGGAGAAAGAAAGGTGAGTTTCAGGTTGGGATAGTTCTATCAGATGTGGTCCCGTTTTGGCACTTGACATTTTCTTTATTATTTATTTCTTCTTTGTTTACATTAAATAACATCTTTAAATAATTAAATACACTAATAAAATTAAAGGTTCTGCAAATAATAAATTTACCGGTTCAACATTGCCAAATGAGTCTAGACTTTCTTCCAGTTTTGAAAAAATTTTATTTTTAATATACTTTAACTTTTATCAATCATATATTCATTCGTCAATTTTGATCAAAACAAGTTGAGGTGCTGAGTTCGAGTCTCAAATACCTCAAAAAAATTTAAATGTACTCGATTCCTAAAAAAACTAGAAACGCACATTGAAGGCCTTCAGTATGATTTGGATTCATCCAAATATTTATTTATGCGAGAAATAAAAGAAATATGGACTATTATTAATCTAGTTTACTTAATTAATTAATTGATGTTAATTAGAGGCATTTTCTACGTTAAGCAGAGACAATACAAATGTTCTTATTAGGTATATTGTGCATCCCTTGCTCGAGCTGAAGAGAGAACGGCTTGCTCAGATGGTTCATATCAATATCAAAAATATTCAAGCAGTAAGTTCGTACGTTCTTTCCTTCTTTGTAAAGACTTGTTTCATTATCATATACATACTAAATAGTCAGAATCAGGCAAAGAATTTGCAAATCAATAAAACCCTTATTGCCAGTTAAAAATTCTATCTAGCTTCAGTTCGGCGTTACTTAATTAATGCACAGAACGATTCGACTAATGAAACAATCTGAATTTAACTGGGAAAATGCTAAAAAAAAACCAGCTGGTAGAATCGGTTAGCTGAGAGCAGCAATTGTACAACAAAACAAGATTCTAAGACAAAAAGTCAATTTTTGTTTGCAACAGCAACAACATAAGCATTCCAAGAATCTTGTTGTTCAAAGCTTTTGACTTCCTCGTATTTTATGTCTCGCCCTTCGCCAAATCCTTCTGTTGCTCTGTTATCTTCACAGTCTGGCATTTGCCTGAGCCAAAAGTGAACTGATTCAAATCCCGCCTCTTCTAAGCATTCTCTAATCTCCGGCAATGACCACCTGAACACGAACATAAACATTGATTAGGCAAAGCTAATACAAGCCTCTGTTCTTTTCAACTTATTCATCGCCTAATTCAGTTCAGTGCTTATAAGCAAATAAGTCGAAAAAATTCGATACAGAAACACAACTTACAGCCTCCAGCTGTATGAAAACGCATGTCGAAGCTTTTTCTGCGGCTTTTGGAGATGAAAGTGGAGACTAATCCTAGTTTTTCGCTCTATTATGTCGAATTCAGCTTGCTCCCAAATATACTGCACATTTTCGATCCAAAACTCAGTAACCAAACACACAACTTTCAACAACTATAAAAACAACAATTTACCGTAAAACTGGGGAATTTTCTTTGAAGCCTTAACTTGCCCTCTGATGAGGTTCCACCATATAAATCCATAACGAAAATTCCACCATTTTTGGACAAGGCATCAAGCACATGTTTGAAATACAAAACGAGATCCGCTCTTTTGTGGAGACAGCAACAACTAAAATTAAATGCGCATACAATGTCTCTTGAAGGTAATGGAACATTTCGCTTCAAGTGCTTATTGCTGTTGTCTAGGCTGTCTTTGGGATCTTCCAATGTAATGTTACTAATTAGTTCTCGAGGCTCGGATATGAGTAATCTAGCCTCGGAAGGTTGCAAGACATTGCCATGGAAGAGGAATATTCTGGAAGAACAATCAGCTCCAATTTTATTTATGTTGTTGTCCATGCACCAATTTAGCGCCTCGACATCCAAATCGACTCCTATAGCAGTTCTTCTTGAGTTACTTCGTAGCCATTCAGTGCTGTCACTTCTTATATTAGCAGCTACTCAAAATTCGGTTGAAATCATTGAAAAGACAGCTCTATGTTACTACTTGATGACTCAAACTAACAAAGGAAGGTTTTGGCAATTCTATTGAGCTTAGTATCCATATAGAAGATACAAGAACCCTATTTCCCCTTCAAAAAACCTATTATTTTGTAGGCTTGTAAGAGAAGACTAAAATCGTTAGCTTTCAAGGAGAGGCGAGTTAAGAGATAACAACAGACAACGGATCAACATGATAAGAAAAAAGAGTCTAGAAACAATAAGGCACATTCATATTTGAGTTAGGACTAATGTGATGCAAAAACTTTATATTGGAGTAATGCAAGATAAGAAAACATAGAAAAGCCGAGAATTTATTTACCTTAAAAGAGCAGTGCCACAGAAATCTTCCTGGAAATGAAGAGGAACCCTCCCTCCAATGTACATCAGAAAGAACTTCTGCAAATAGCTTATATCTCCTTTGGGTGACTGCAAAGCAAACCGATCAACACTATCCATCACAATGAATGGATTCCACATACTACTTGATTATTATCTTCCATTTTACAGTAGCAAGAACCTAACTTGATAATTGGGTAATAGCCAAAATGAACTAGACTAGAAGACCCATTAAAGGTCTACATAATCCATAACAAGCACTGGAATACAAAACTTCATACATTTGAGCCGACAACAAAATTAGTATATCATGTTCTTTCCGTTATAGAATTCGACTGAGCAAGATTTATCTCAATTAACAAACAAATGCAGCAGCAGGTAGGGTTTCCTTTGGGTTTTAGCGAAGAATAAATAAAAGACTGGAATCGAATGTTAAATTGATGGGGTTTCTTTTTACCTGTACGGATTGTTGGTAAAGGTGAAATTTGGAAGGGACGTTGCTGGATGATTTATCCTCCACAACTTCATCATCAATATCTTCATCTTCTTGTTGTTGGAGATCAAATTGTGGTTGAGGAACAGAAAAGGAAGAAGAGCCGTCTTCTTCGTTGTGGTTAAGGTAGTAAGAAGCTCCTCTGTGATGGTGTTGATGCCGCTGCTTCTTCTCCCTCTTTCCCATTTTTCTGGCGGCCTTCTGCGGATTCATTTTGTTTCTCAAAGCTCCTTCGTTTTTATAAAAATTAAACATCTGTTGATAAATTTTAAATAAACAGTTTTTTGTCTTTCAAAATTTTATTTTTGATATTATAAAAAAACATTTGTTTGGGGCATAAATATCATGAAAAATTTGGTATTTTGGTCGCTAAAAGCTTGATTTGAATATATTTGATTTGTTAACGAGTTGATCGTAAATATGAATTTAGATATGAGCATGAAATGAGCTTGAAGAAGTTAAGCTCGTAATTAAATGTAAATCAATTGTCTTTTGTCACATGCTAAAAATGAATTTTAATAATGAAGGTATGTAAACTTTTTTTGAGTGAAAGGATTGTAGAATGAATTATACTAGCAGATGAATTTAGATATGAGCATGAAATGAGCTTGAAGAAGTTAAGTTCGTAATTAAATTTAAGAACTTGCAATTGGAAAACTCCTTAGTAGATCAATTGTCTTTTGTCACATGTTAAAAATGAATTTTAATAATGAAGGTATGTAAACTTTTTTTGAGTGAAAGGATTGTAGAATGAATTATACTAGCACTACAAGAATGTGGCGTAGACAATCAAATTCATCGAAATCAGTATCTGTATCAACATTGTAGACTACAACATTAGCATCTCTAGAAATCAAGCTAAAAGCAACTGCACGAAAGGCTTGAGACAAAACTCTATAATCCAAAACTATAAAAGCAAGATAAGATGATTCAGTTTCATATTTAATAAAAAGCATTAAACAAAATCAAATTGCCCATCTCACTTAAAGATAACCAAGATAAAGCCTCACAAATTGAAAGGGCTTCGGGTTCTACTATGGGAGAGATGAGTAGGTAATGGACTACACATAATCAAAAAGTTTTCCATCCATAGAACCGAAGGTGGCTAAGTATGAATGAGTTGCCAAACCTGCTTGCGCCACCCAAATTAAAAAACCTGCTGCAAAAAAGTTCAGATTATTATCACTGAACCTACTCTAAAATTATTCACAACATAGACATTCAAAGGGATGGAAAAAATAGCCCCGTGCAAACAAAAATTCAAATAAGACATGAATAATCGATTCTATTTCAATATTGCAATTCAGACAAGACACGATATCAACTACGTGTTGATACCAATTGTTTGACGCTCATTGACACCATGGATACTTAATAAAAATCATTAATTGAGATTTAGAATGGAGTGTACTTAATTTTAATTTATTTTCATACGTAGTTTTGAATCATTAATTTATTTTTTATTTACAATCTTTTTAAAAAAATTCATGTGTATCTAATTTTCTTATATTTAATTCATTTTCAATTATTTTTTCATTCGTCAACCCATAATTAAAATACAATAATATTAAATTTTAAATGTTATAAAGTTTGTAACTATTTTACGATTAAAATTAACTAATTTGAGATTTTTTTTTTTTAACAAATTGTACCACGTTTATCATTTATAAGATTAATAACGATCGCTGATTAGAGAACCCAACCCCACTTAGAGTCCTAGCTCCGCCGCCACTGAGAATCTTCAAAGTTGTTTTGCTAAAAGGGCAATATTAAACTCCATCAAGTTTCGAAAACTCATGCACCCATGCTTCATTATCCTCCTATCTCCATTGTCTGATGCCTACAAAAAAGAGTTGAACATTTTGTGAATATATAATCAATACAGAATATATTAGAAAATCTCCCCGCTTTGTCAACTTAAAAATTTATTCCTCCATGAATAAATCCATTTCCAAATCCTATCCCGGATGAATACAAAAGAAGCAAGCTGACTGCGACAAGTTTGTTGATTTGATAATGTGTTAATAATTTATTGAATAATGACTTAATAATATTATAACTATGTAAACTTAATATTATTTGGTTTACTTTATGATATTATTACTTTTTATCTTAATAAAATATTTTTGCTCCGTTCATGGAAATATAATAATTTGTTCATAAAACATATGAATGAACAATCATGAACATAAATTTGAACGCAAATCAAATCCAAAACCCAGTTCAAGCTTATTAAAAACTTAGCCAATCAAGTTGTAGTATGTTAGAACTCGATTTGACTCAGCTAGTTTACCACCGTAGTATAAACCCTTTGTTGAAAAAAATTTAGTTCAACTTAAATCCTTTAATAATATAAAGAAAAAAGGGTTAAATGTTTTACTTTCATTGTTAGGAACACTTCAAATTATAAACGAATTTCATAGTCATATGGTGCTAAGATTGAAACAAACTTGTGCTTATATGCAGTGAGACTTGAAAAGACTTGAAAATAAACAAGTGATAGTGAACAAATTATTAGTCAATTAAAAATCTTTATTTCAAATAATTGTCTACTCTATTATGGGAGGTGCTACTTTTATTTCCGTAACTGCAATTATGTGACTTAATACGAAAAAATATTTTTCCTAAGTTTTGATATTCATTTTAGAGTTATATAACATTATATGTTGCTCTATTTTTTTCATTTAAAGCATTGTTAATTCAAATTTAACTTGTTTAAAGAAAGAAGTTATTCATTCAAAGTAAAGGGGGCCCTAAAATGGTTTTGCTATATTGTAAATTAATTTTATTATTGTTAGACTATTCTATGTATTTTGATTTGCGAATTATGTTGAACAATTGTTAAATAGATAACTGATTCTTCTACATTTAGGGGGTCTAATTTCATGTCCATCCTCCTTTGATTAGAGTGTCTCTGATTTTAATAATGGACTATATTTTTCAGTGAAAAAAACTTAAATTTGTAAATACGAAGAATCGATTAGATTTTTTTTATAAGCCCATAATCTCTCCATCTTTAGTTTATATTTATTGTATAAATTATGTTATCATCAATTTGTTTCGTTTAATGTTTTTCGCACAAAATATGACATAACAACAATAAAATCTATAAAAATAAAATCGATTATTAATTGGTAGTGTTGAATCTGAATATCAAAGGATGCTCAAATAATGTTTTGATACTTACTGGAAGAATCAAGTTCAGAGGCACTGACCCAAGTCAGAGGTAAGTCAAAAGTTACTAAGTCAAATACTACATTAGAACCTAGTCAAAGTAAATGCGTCATCAGGGTCCATTAGAATCAGAGGATGCATCATAGACTTCAAAGGTTCAAGAATCGTCAAAGACTAAGTTTTTCAAAAGGAGGTATCCTTTAAGATAACTAAATTAAGGACAAATAAAAAATGCAAGAAATTAATTTCAACTTATTTGATAACAAATTCCAAAAATATCATGTGAGTCAACTTTGTCATGCTTTTGCATTTAATTCAGATACGCAAAAAGGTATAATATGTGAGAAAATGACAAGATGATGCTGATAGTTAGGGGACAAAAAAAACTTTTTCTCCCTTGCAGCATACAACGCTCTACTGTGGGGATTACTTTTGTAGCAACTCTATTCCAACTCCATTTCTCTACTTCTAAATAGAAAAATTAGCGAATCTAAACTGATTAATCAACAGATGATTTTCCTTGAACTCCTTAGAGAGAAAGATTCATTCTTAAAGAGATAATGGTTGGATTTTAGCTGTAGTCCAAGTTAAATCTCTGCCAAACTTCACTTTCAAAAGCATTGATAAACTTTCATTTAAAATCTGTTTGTAATAGAGTTGACTAAAATAAAGTTCAGAAGTGAATCTTTCATTCAAAACTTGTAAATCACTAACTCAGGTGCTGAGTTAGTGTGAAGGAGCTTAAATACACTAAAGATGGTACTTAGAGTATTGGAATAGCTCAGAGCCTAGATATAACAAGGTGGGTACTTCTGTACCGATAAAAATTAGCTGAGATTGTTGGATGGTACTTCAAACTGTAATCACTATTGTAGTGGTTTATTCTCCACCCATTGAAGGTTAATCACTGGTAGATTAAAGGTTAGACAAGAGTTTACAAGGGCTAGATTAGGCAGAGGTTGAACTAGTATAAAATCTCTGTTTGCAAAATTTTAAACATTAAACTCCTTTATTATTGCATTTGTAATTTGATTGCATATGAAATCGTTAAATCTTAGAAGAGCTGAATCGAAAAACTACGAACTAATTTTCTCATAGTCTGATTCATAAACTATATTTCTGCAAAAGTCTATGAAGCTTGTGAAACTCGAAAAAATTCATTCACTCCCTATAACACTGAATCCACCCTTCTGGGAGTCCGGGTCCAACAAGTAGATTAAGAAATTTTTTTAACGTTTCTTACATATAAAAAAATTGTGTGGAACACATACAGTATACAAAATGTAAGACGATATATATTAGTTATTCAAGTTTTTCTAAGATATTATTTTAGAAAGTATTACTTTACCTCCTAGTGAATACACTAACCTTTATTTATTACATTTGGAACTAATATGTGAATAACCGTATTTTAAACTGATACAAAAAAAAAGATGAATAACCAAATTTTAATTAACATGTGAAAGTATATAAATGCTATTTACTCAATCTGAACTGCTACGCGTCACTCGTTTTTACTTCGCGTCGCCCGTATTTTTTCAAATACTTTCCTCTTTTACCCCTGGGCCTAATTTCTCTATATAACCCCACTTCACTAACTTTTTTCTATTCTAACATCCAAACTTCAAATTCATACCCTAAACTTTCTCTAAAATTTCAAAAAAAATTTCCGGCGACATGGACGGAGGACGGAGGAAATCAGAAGCGTCGGCTCAGGTATTTTTTCGAATTTCCTTTAACATCGGGGCTGCTTTTTCTGGCCATGTTTCTGGCCGGAAAACATCACCGGTTTCTGGTACCGGAAACCGGTCGGGTTTGCGGATTCCAACGCCGGAAACTGCAAACCCGTTCGTTTCCACCGGAAACGAAGCATCCCGGCATTTCTGGCGGAAAAAGTTGGCCGGAAAAAATTTCCGGCCAAATTTCCGGCCAACCACATAGTTGGCCGGAATTTGATTCCGGCCACCGGTTTGGTTGGCCGGAAATTATTTTTGGCCACAGTTGCAAGTGGCCGGAATTATTTTCCGGCCAACTACATTATTGGTCGGAATTATTTTCTGGCCAACTACATTATTGGCCAGAATTTAATTCTGGCCAGGTGCATTGCTGGCCGGAATCAAATTCCGACCAATAACGTTGTCGGCCGAAATTTAATTCCGGCCAACTATAACCGGAATTTAATTAGGTTGGCCGGCTACATTAGTACGGTCAAAATTGTATGTCGGGATTAAATTTTTTGAACTGATAATCGTATGTCGGTGAAATTTTTTAAATTTTTTATTCAAATACATGTTCGTAATTTCAGAAGTACATAACATTTTATTTGGTAACGTAATAAAAGTTGGTAAAAAAATAAATTTATTCGATTACATATTTTTTTACGGAATATTTAATTTACTGGATTATTAATTTATTGAGTATTTATTTACGGAATATTTATTATATTGAATATTTCTTTAATAACATATTATTTTATTGAAGTTCGTTTTAACTGTTTTGAATATTTGTTTATTGAATACAAGATGTGATGGGTTCGGA
>CATIWQ010017331.1:0-13376 GCA_949673415.1 Euphorbia schlechtendalii | reverse complement strand
AACTCTCTCTAACCTTATATTTTACTATATTGAATTCTTAAAATATATATTTTTTAAAATTAACTTATTTTTTATTTTTAAAAAATTTAATAGAATATATTTTGAAGTTATTTAATTGACAAAATGCTAAATATCATAATCCCCTACTAATTTGCGGAAAATTTACTACCATTATTATTATTGTTAGAACAATCTTCATCTATATCTGTTTTTCTGAAATCGTGCCCCCCAAGATTTCAAATTCTGCCTTCGCCACTGCATATGTGGTAAAAGTGTTTTATTTGATAAGATGTATTTGTTTTGTAAATTTTAAAGATTTCAAGGATTGAACTGTGGTTTGTTGCAAATTATTTAGTGGAAGGCGATTGCGAAAGTAAGGCTATTAATTTGCGATTGAACGAAAAGCTGTATATTCCAAAATATTTCACGAAATAATATATAATTAATTTGAAAATGTATCTTTAGAAGCTTGTTTAATCCATTTTCTTTATATGATGTGATATCCATGTGCCATGTCATCATTAATTATAGACAATGTCTATCTGATTGTCTAGAGGTAAATAATCAAATAAATATTATCTACAATAAATATAATTTAAAATGGGATAGACAATCCACTATTTTTATCTTATAAATAAACTTAATTTATTTTAAAGATAATTGTCACATCATAAAAATATAATTCTATTCCATATCCCACCTAAACTTGAAATCCATGAATAACTAAAGTTGGTCTTATATCCCCGCCAATGTAATCTACACATGTCTTTCCAATATTGGTTCACTTGACTTCATTCACCCGAATCAATCGAATCACAAAAAGACGAAGCACTCCGGCAACAATACTACTTTCCCCGTCTACTAAATATTGTCGTTTTAACTAATTCACAGTTTTTAAGATAACAATTAATCGAATGAGGTGATTTACTAATTTACCCTTTCATAAATTATGATTATCTTGAAAGTTGAACAAATTAATAGGGGTAAGAATGAAAAATTTAGAGAAAAAGTACATTGGTAGTACAAAATGACAATAAAAAAGAGATAAAAAAATCACTAAAACTACAATGTTTAGTAGATAAAGGGAGTACAATGGTAGGCGCTATCGTCCATCACTCCTCACCGTTGGATCATCATATATAGACTATCGAACGATCCAGACATCCTCGTTGACTCCCCTCCTTTGGACGTTCAAAAAAAAGACGATAAAAAACCAGAGGATCACAGGAATAAATCAAGTGTTGTGCTCCAACTCGGCCACGGAGAGGATCACTGAAATATCGGGTTATCGTATCGTTAATGGAACTGCCAGTGGTACCTCGAACTCCGAGTCTCGCAGCCGCTAGTGCATCAGCGACGGCGTCGTTTAGTGGCAGAGTTTCTTCCTTCACCGCAATCAGTGAGTTTCCGGCGAGAAAGAGAAGGTTGAGCTTGGACCCTGGAGAAAATGAAAGATTTCACAGACTGTAGGCTAAAGCCTCTACAGAGACTAGCGATAGAATAGATGAAAGAGACAGTAGTACGCAAAGAGGAGGAGCAGCGTTAACGGGAACTGCTAGAAGTTACCACATTTGATCGGAGCTTTAGCGATGCTGAGTTTCCTGTTGGGGAGAAGATTGGAGCTGTGGGTAGATTTAGCTATGGAATTGGTATGTTCCACTCATTTGGCTGGTTAAAGTTGCTCAGAATTGCTTCTTTCTAGTCGGCTGATTAGGGATATATGGCGCCATGGCTCTAGCAGGACGGTTCATGTGCTCCATAACTGGAATAGATAGCATGGGACTAATTTGGATACAATTATAGAAGGACTTGGATATGCTGCTCCACCAATAATGGCCCTTCTGTTTATTGTGGATGTAAGTTTGATTGTGTAAATTGACGCTGCTTTAGAGTTTGCTCAAATTGGCAAACAACTCAATTGGCCTAATGTTCTATCTCCATTACTTTTTAGAATTTTTAAAGTGCTAATAGAAATAGAAATATCCTGGACTTGATCAGTCATCTCAGATAAAATATGCTGGTAAGGAAGTATTGATTTTGAATATTGGCATGATAATGAAGGATGAAGTAGTGAAGTTATCACCGCATGGTCGGGCTGTGGAAGATGAAGAACTTCGAAGCTTCTTCTATGGGATGCCTCCCTGGCAGGTAACTTATTATGTCTTCTCCGATTCATGATATGTGCGATGTCTTGCTGTCCACCCGACCTTTGCGTAGATCTTCATATATATCTGTACATTGTATTTGATTGTGTGGGAGAGGAGCTTTTCTTCAGGTCCGTGTACTACTCTCAGGATATGAATAATTATTTTCACATTAGATGCTTATCTCTAAAAATCTTCATTTATTGATTCACGTATGTGCACTGCGAATTTAACTAAATTGACCCTTTGGTTTCTTAAGATATTGGGATGCAAATTCATTTACTTAGGCATATATCAACATTGTGTAGTTGCTTCAAATTGCTTTAAAATGACGGAATCTTTTCTGGCCTTTCTTTTGGGACTGTTGCTTGAAAACTCCTGAATTTCTCTCCATTCCTTAAATCCATGGAATACAAAAGGACACGTGATTATTCTTTTGTACTCTGCTCTAATTCATGTGGTGGATTCTTTCTTCAATCAGCTAAATAGTTCCAGTAGTATCCTTTAGATCTCTGCTGAATTAAGCAAGATGTGTTTTTCCTGATTTTGCAGGGATCCTTGACTGATATATTTGTAAGGGGCACTGATTTGGTGACAGATGCTCGAGGAATGGCAGCTCTGGTATGAAATCTTGCTATCATGTATATTTTTTTCGTTTAATATCGATGTATAATACCTCGATGCAACTGAACATCCATTCCTTCAAAATTGTAGACTTTGTTCTGTTCGCCCAGGCATTTGCAGCTGCTCTAACCGCCTCTCTATATTACGTGGCTGCCTCACCAAAAGGTTCATATTCTCTAAACACTTGAAGAAATTTTTCTCTCTCGTTCTAATCAGTCGATATGCTAACTAGCAGTGGTTCTTTTCAGATCCTACTTGTGTAGTCGCACCAGTTTTACCAGCTCACTCTCGGGCATGGCCTATGGAAGATACACCACCACAGAAGAAGACTACGCCACAGGATCCAACAACTCAAATTAGATGAATTACCCTCAAAGAGAAAATGAAAAGAACAACCAACTTGGAAGAAAATTTTTACATGAAAAGTACTGTTAAACATCAAATCATGGATAGTCTTCTAATTTTTCAAAAAGTGTAAGATTCAATGGAAGATTAAGAATTTGTTAATCCATGCTTAATTTGAACAATCACCTTTGAGATACAGGGCTTAGTTTCGTAAATATAAATTTAAATCAGACAAACAAATTGGTGCATTCAACCAATTTATGTAAGAGAATATTCAAAAAGTATAAATAGAGAAACTTGATCAGCCCATCCACAGTTCAACAACAATATTCAATTTCAAAATCCCAGAACAAGCTCCCAGTCTACATTACAATTCAGCAAAGCAAGCCAAATGAACCATTATTTTGAAAACCAAAGACGCATAAGCCTTATAAACTGATAATTTGAAAAATTCCAATTCATAATAAAAACCCATCACGCATGATTGAGTAATTTTGAACAGCAAAACGAAGAGAAAAGGAGCAAACCCAATGATTAGGATTAAAGCATTAACAACATCCGACAAAAGACAAGACTTTTTCAGCTGGGAAATAAGAGACATGATTGACGATCAAGAGACCTCCGACTGGAGTTTGTATTTTGTACTAAAATTCTATGGGCTTCCTTGGGCTTAATGGGCCATTAGTCAAGTAACATCACGGAACTGATTATTTATGGGCCTGGTTAGCTATGGGCGTCCTTGGGCTTAATGGGCCTTTAATCAAGTAACATCACTCAAGGAACTGATTTTTTATGGGCCTGGTTAGCTATGGGCGTCCTTGGGCTTAATGGGCCTTTAATCAAGTAACAACACTCAGGAACTGAATATTTTGACGGGCTTGGTGGGCTATGGTTATCATTGGGCTCAATGGGCCTTTAATCAAGGAACTGAATATTTTGATGAGCTATGGACATCCTTGGGCTTGGTGGACCTTACAAGTGTTCCAGTGGTTCTGTAGGGTGATTACTGGTTTTTGTTCTGTTAGTGTTAGGTAATCAAATTTCATCCATTTCATTATAATACCATTCAATACTTCACCTCTAAATATAATTTGACATCCTAATACAAAACAAAGAAATATTCTTGTAGAGTTTAATTGGATCTTATTGGGGAAACAAATATCCTACATCAACTAGAAAGTCGGTAACATATTGATATATAAGCTTTGGCAATATCTTCATTGTGGTAAATCCCTAGAGCGCATGCATAAAAACTTAAAAATAAAATAGTGTTGTAGGAATATGCGGTGTCTACAAGCTGCTCGGGCTTTCGTTAGATGTTGGGAAGCTTTTCTAACAGCTGAAGTTTGTCTTTTTGACAAATGTAAATATGAAATATTTTATTTATGCTATTAATAGTTGATCTACATGAATTAATCTTAATTCAAAATCAATTAGCTAGTGCACAGGGAAAGATATTAGTATGATTATTTTGGAATATGAAAACCATGTGATCCACATTAAATTATATCATTCTTCATGTTAGATTTTAATCAATTTTCAATAGCATGAACTTTTAGTTTGTACTTTTATAACCAAAAATTACCACTAGTTATAAATTTACCTGGAGAAAGTACACATTTTTTAACCCATTGATCAAACAATTGCAATCAATAAATTAATCTAAAAGTTTTTGTAAAACAATTGAGAACAAATGGCTTCTCTATGTATAATCAATTAAATTGGTTGTCTTTATCATCCACCTGGTCTCATCATAATCACAGTGTACAGCCATAATCTTTTGATTAATTAATTCTCAACTTTTGCTTTTGTTTTCAATGACTAATTATCAATTCTAAAACTTTGCAGAATCTATGCGATAATGGGTTGTGTTAAGTGTAGGACCCTTCATAAACAAACAAAACCACTGATTTAAATTTTATTTTATAATTGAGATGTTTACAAGTTGGCTTTATTTCAAAGCATTTTTATTTAAATATGGTTACGTCATTCTGATTTTATTTTATATATGATCTCAGTCAAAAATATTAATGAAGTAATTGCAGGTTTCCAATTGATTATTGAGCACCAATCATATGTTTTAATCCACTTAAATCGTAGCTGGATCAGTTTCTAAATTGGCACTGAAATTATTATGCCAAGTTCATCTGAAGAGTGAATTATAGAGAAAAGTAAAATAATAAGAAAAAAACTTTCCACTGTCTCAGCGGTCTCCCTCTTTTGATAATTGTGAAAGAACTAAATATATTAGTTTACAATTTTTGCAATCAGAACCTTCAACAGTAATCATGGCTTTCAGAACCGAACCGATCATCAATACGGTGGAGAGGGTGGTTTATAGTTAAGGTTCAACCAGATTAAATTGATGGTCGAACCAGATTTTCTAAAAATTTGTCAAATACTAATGTTTTTAATAATCTGATATCAAATAAATAATACAAGTTACATTATTTCAATAATTAATAATATTTTTAATGTTAATATTTCATATACAAAGTTTATTCTTCAAATAAAATAATACAACATAATAATCAATACAATTTGATGAAATGAATGTTAATAATTTTGTATACAACCGAATTTAGTTTGAATGAGACAATATATTATAAATTGGATTAAAAAAATAGTCGAAGATTTAATGTATATATATTGGATAAAAAGTAACATACATTCAATATCATTTTCCTACTAATAAATAAATAAATATTACTTTGATTTTAAAAAATTTAAAATTAAACACAATTCAAATTTAATTGAAAAATATCATTTAAAGATAAAATAAATTTATTTACACAATGTATTAAATAAATAAATAAAGTGAATATGTAATTTATAAATATGTAAAAGCTTAATGTGAATATTATGAATGAAATAAAATAAAAATATAGAACTAATAGATGTTGTTGTTGAGTGGCTTATATAATGGTAATAAGCTAGAGGTGTGGGTTTGATTTCTATCTATTGCAAAAAACAATAAAACTTATAATTTTATTAAATATCAATGAACCGGTTGGTTGGATGAACCGATTTTCAGTTCGATTGGGTTCAACCGGTTAATGTCCGGTCGTTGACCAGATTGAAAAAAGCTAAGAAACCTGCCGGACGAGTGTCCGTTTCCGGCCGATTAGGTTCGGTTTTCAAAACCATGAGAGGAACAACAAACTATATAATTCTATTTTTTGCTAACTTTAACTAGGGGTGTGCAGAATCAAACTGAAACCGAAAGTCAAATTGAAACCGAACTGAACTGAATTCATTTCGGTTGGTTTTGGTTTTTAAAATTATGATATTTTGGTTTTCAGTTTTTGTCATAAAAATCATAGTAAAATTGGATCAAGCATATAACTAATATATTATAGGGTAAACTTCAAAAAAGTATCATGTGGTTTCGACCGTTTTAAAAAAATAGCTTATGATATTTTAGGTCTCAAAAAGGGGTCTGTGATTTCGAACCGTTAGCAAAACATGACTTTTCTGCTAACACTGTCAAATAAGATAACGTGCTAAGGGGTATTTTTGAAAATCAGCATTTCCTTTATCTTCGTCTTCCTTGTGAACCTTAAAATTGAAAAACTCCATTAATGAACTTCATCTTCTTCTCCTAAAGAACTTCTTTTTTTCCCCTTCTAGTTTATCCTCATCTGAATGGCAGAGGATGGCCTTTTCAAATATCATGCCATCTGATGATTTTAAATAAATGAAACCCTAAATCGTCTAGTTCGTTGCTTACCTTCTCTACAAATACAAATCACCTCTTCTACCTTCTCTACGAATCCAAATCACCTCTTCTACCTCCTCTGCGAATCCAAATCGCATCTAGCTCGTTGCTCACAACTGCAGCTGCGAATCCAAATCGACGTGGCTTTGACGGTGGTCGTGGCGACCACGGTGGCAGAGAAGGTTGTCGTTGTGCTCGTCGTGATGAGGAGGAGAAGTGGGTTACTATGACCAAACTAGGCCGCCGGTTTGTGAAAGAAGGCAAGATCAAAAGTCTTGAGAAAAATTCGGTCTGTCTAATTCACAAGTTTCAGTTTAACAAATTATCTCAGTTGTTTCCTTTAGTTGGAATTTAGGGTTATGAAATTCACTCTAATTTCTTCTAATCAGTTTCTTCACTGTAACCGCAAAAGGCAAACTATTGATGAGATTATGGTCCGCCATTGCAAATCACCTCTATATGGAAAAGAAATGAAATTAGGGAAAGAAATTGCAGTAGATAAAAAGATAATTAGGGAAGAATAATTAAGGAAGAAAAGAAATGAAAAGGAAAGAAATTGTAGTAGATAGAAAGATAATTAGGGAAGAAAAGGAATGAAAAGGAAAGAAATTTGTAAAAGAAATGAAAAGGAAAGAAGGTGAAAGTGCCGAGAAGTGCAGAGATGAGAAAATGGGAAAAAGGGAAATGAAAAGTGCATTGATGGATAGAGAAGTGCAGAGACGAGAACATGGGAAAAGTGCAAAGGGTTTAGCCGAGAAAAATGCAGGGATGGAATGGAAAGATGAAAAGAAAAAGAAAAAGAATTAAATTAAGTATGATGTTACAAAAATGTTCAGGTGCCGCGTCAGTAAAATTGACAATGTTAAAAAATTTCTTTATTTTGATAACGGTTTGAAATCACAGATCTCTTTTTGAGAATCGAAATACCATAAATCCTTTTTTAAAAACGATCGAAAACACGTGATACTTTTTTGAAGTTTACCTAGATTATATATATATATATGTACACACAATCTAATTTTGTCATTATTTTACTTTCTTATTTTTCACATTCCTCTTTTTATCAATATCAAAGTCTCTTTTTTAAAGTAGTATTCAAATGTTATTATTTACTATTACTTCGTTTTCTTTTATATTTAATCGAAAGATATAATTTTATTTTATTTCATGTTGTTGATTTTTTTATTATTAGAAAATATATCAAATTTAACTAATACAGACCAAGTTAAATCACATATTAAACTTTAAAAAATAAAACTATATCAATAGAAAAAATATCAAATTAACAACGTTTGAATGTCGCTCTTAAAATCATAAAACGTAAACATGTATAATAAATTATTTATTATATCGTGAATTTTAAGAAATTACCAAACCGAATATACTTTGATCGGTTTAAACCAATCCGAATATAATTCGGTTCATGTTATTATTTTTCTAGCATTTTGACAATCGTTCGGCACCACATGGAGTATCATGTTTTAAATTTTTTTATGAAAATCAATAAAACATTTATTATACTATTAAAATGTGTAGTTTATTCCTTTTATTTTAATATAAAATTCTCTTTCTTTATAATTACCACCTTTCATTTAAATTTAATTTTTTCCTAATTAATACAAGAGAGTAAATTAAAAAAAATGTTAAATTTTGGATTTATAAAGGGAAAATGAAATATTGATTAAAATTATAATTATTTCCATCATTCCCATCTTTCCTAATCAAATTAAGTAAACATATTTCATGAATATAAGTAAAATAATCTTCAATATATTTTAATCTTGCAACAAAAGTACCGACAAATATCTTCTTGCTGTTATATTTTCTGTTTTTTTTTTTGGAAGAAAATATAAATTAATTAATTACTTCTGCCGAAGGTTGTTGGTTGCGTAGAATTTTAGTAGTGAATATTTATGGATTAATTTATAGCTATCCTTTTTTCTATTCAAAGAGGTTTTTTTTATTCATCTTAAAGAATAAAATTAATTAAAATGATCACGTCGAATGAACCACAAATTAAATATATTAACAAATTCGTAAAGTACAAACGGTTTAAAATTTTGACATTTCCAATTAAAATTTTTGAAGTAATTAATTACTCAGGTACAGAAAAATCATTTCACTATCATTAAGAAATTTTGTACAGTCTTGACTTTGGAACATATAAAGGTATTCATGTTGGAGGTTATATTATTATAAACAAAGTGGCATAAATAGAGTGGACCTTGGACTTGATCACAAATTAATGGAATTTTAATAACTGATTGATGTCCGATGAGAAAAGTATATTGATATGGATGTTCATGTTATCAATGAAATTAGCAAAAAATAAAAGATATTAGTGATCAATTAATTTGAATATAATTTAATTAATGGTACAGGACAAATAATAAGATTAAGATTATGTAAGAGAATCTAGTGAAAAGAAATCACATATTTTAATTTAATTACATTTTGTGGATGGTGATAAACCATAATTTTAAGTGTCGTGTTATAGTTATATAAATATTTATTTTAAATTATTTAAGAGACAAAAAAATATCAACAGTAATATGCGTGGTTAGTATCCAGATCGATCATCAAATCGGTGAAGGAGATGATCATGAATTTAAGATTAAACCGGATTAAATCGATGATTAAAGTTTAATATTTTAATATCAAACATGCAATATATATTATACTACACGTATATAATATTATTTTGCATTAATGCCTTATGATTCAAATTACTATTTTTAGGTGTGTGCAAAATCGAATTGAAATCGAAAATCAACTGAGACCGGATAAAAAAACCGAACTGAACTAAATTCATTTCGATTCAGTTTTGACTTTTAAAATTATAATATTTCGATTTTCAATTCGGTTTCAGTTTTTGTAATAACAATTGAAGTAAAACTGAACCGAACTGAATATATAACTAATTAATTTTGTTTATTTGTATTTACGGCTTATATATACACAAACTAATGTCAACACTATCTTACATTTTTATTTTTCACATTCTTCTTTTTATCAATGTCACACTTTTTTTTAGCTACCAAATCGTCATTATTTATAATCACTTCATTTTATTTTGTATTTGCAATTGAAAATAGTTATATTTCATTATATGATACATACCAAGTTAAATCATGCATTAGACTTCAAAAAAAGTAATCTATATTAATAGAAAAAATATCAAATTCATCTCATATACAACATTTTAACGTCGCTCTTATAATTTCAAATCATAAATATGTATAATAAAATATTTGTGTATTATAGATTTTAAGAATTCTATTATAACCGAACCAAACAGAAACCAACCGGATTTTTTCAATTCTGTTTAAACCAACCCGAATATACTTCTGTTCAATTTCGGTTATTATTTTTTAAGCATTTCGATTTTCGGTTTGATTCAGTTTTGACAGGGGTTTGCTCACCCCTGACTACCTTGTCATTAGTAGGGGTGAGCAAAACCTGATTCGGTTTGAAATTGAATCAAACCCGATCCGAAAACCAAAATGCTAGAAAAATAATATTCTGAACCGAATTATATTCGGGTTGGTTTAAATCGAACCAAAGTATATTCAGTTTGATTTCGGTTCGGTTACAATTGAATTTCTTAAAATCCACGATATAAAAAAATTTATTATACATGTTTACGTTTTATGATTTTAATAGCGACATTCAAATGTTGTTATTTTGATATGAGATTATTTTTATATTTTTTCTATTAACAAATTTTTATTTTAAAAGTCTAATGTATAGTTTAACTTGGTATGTATTACTTAAATTTGATATATTTTAATAATAACAAAAAAACCAACAACATGAATTCAAATAAATTATATCTTTCAATTATAAATATAAAAGGAAACAAAGTAATAGTAAATAATAACAATTGAATACTACATTAAAAAAGAGAGCGTGACATTGATAAAAAGAGGAATGTGAAAAATAAGAAAGTAAACACTGATAAAATGAGAGAGAGTGTATACACACACACATATACATACATACACACACATACACATATATAATCTATTTGTTTTATATTCGGTTCGGTTACTTCGATTTTTATTATAAAAATCAGAAATAAAAATATTATAATTTTAAAAACTGAAACCGAACCGAATTGAATTCAGTTTAGTTCGGTTCAGTTTTTTTATTCGGTTTCAGTTCAATTTTACACATCCAGTATAAAAGATCAACTAAGCGAAATTAAAAACTAGTGTATAACCAAATATATCAGTGACAATAAAATTGTTACTATATTTTTATTTGTTGATGTTTTGTTGAGCTCTCATATCAATTAATACATTCTTGTTAAATTCTATTAATGATTTATTTGAATTAAAAAAAACTAAATCATTTGAACATGAATTTGTTGGAAATACCCGGTCCGCCTGTGAGCGGGTCAATCAGGCTAAAGAATCCGATTCAATTCAGTTATTTGGACTAAATTGTAAAGTTATAGAACTTGAAAGAATTAATTGCAAATAATCAAG
The DNA here is from genome assembly GCA_949673415.1 of Euphorbia schlechtendalii. Taxonomy (NCBI): domain Eukaryota; kingdom Viridiplantae; phylum Streptophyta; class Magnoliopsida; order Malpighiales; family Euphorbiaceae; genus Euphorbia; species Euphorbia schlechtendalii. Next base: position 2,055 of record CATIWQ010017331.1, on the reverse strand, counting down.
AGTTTAAAAACTTAATTGATTAATCCATTTTTAATTTATATATAAAAAGATTGGACGGTAGAATTGAAAAATAATGAATATCAATTCATTTTCGTGGCATAAGAATACAGAATTCAATTAATGAATTGAATTCATTACTAATTATGCAATCCATCTTCTCTCTCCCGATTTTTCATCTCACGACGAAACATCACAAATCAATCGTTATCGATCTTCGTCGCTGCAGAAGTTGTGGTTATATATCCATATTCCGACAAATTATGAGATGGATCCGATTCGGCATTCAAGCGGCGTTCTTCGATCTTGGGCATACGGAAAAGGTATTTACCAAATTCGTTTCCTATTTATGATTTCTTTCATTGGTATCAGAGCGTGGTTGTTTTTTGCGATGATTTTACATGTATAATATGTTTCTACATATTTTGAAATTTTTGGAATTTCGTTTCCGGAATTCGATTTCGTGTTCGTGCATTATGCGAATAAAGTGTGAAAATGGAGAAAATTTAGTGTTTTTGGAGCTTTTTAACGATGTTTACGTGTTTTGGGCATGATTTTCTGGAAAATTTGTTATTCTAGAATTCATATGGAATGTTTAAGTGACTGGGATCGTTTTTGGCTGGAAAATTCGTGTTTTGGCCAGAAAAAGTTTCAATTTTCGTGTTATTTTGTGTAAATGTAAAATTTTCGTTCATTTTTTCATAAAACGAACCGCGCCAACGGACTCGGAACGCAAAAACGAGTTGGTCTGCCAAAGTCCAGTCGCCGGAATCGGCCTGCAAAAGGCGGCGCGTGAAGCGCCAGCGCATGTGTCACAAGCGCTGGAAGGTGGTTACTTGCCGGCGAGTGTCATCCACGCGCCGGTGGCTGGCAGTTTACCGGTGGCAGAATCGGTGTACCGGTTGGACATGTGATGTGTTGCAATTGGTTGCTCGGTTCCGTTCTAGTGTTCACAGATGTATCGTGAGCTCTTTCTAGGGCTTCTCTGATTGAGCCACGTGGCACTCATCCAACGGTCAGATTGTTTTTTCACGTTTTCGCCTTTTAAATGATGTCGTTTCGCTCCTAAATGTTTTCTACCCCCCATTTTCATATATTTTGGATTTAATGGTGATTTTTTCAGAATTTTTTGAGGTTCAGAAAATATTTTTTTCATTTATTTTATGATAATAAATGCTTAAAAATTATGAAAAATTAGTTTCTGAATTTTTAAAATATTTTCTATTGGTTAAAAAATAATTTAGAACCTAATGAAAAATAATTGAAAATTTTTCATATGTTAATTAATTTTGATAATTATTTTCTTCATATATTTGTATTAGTTACATAAATGAAAATATATCATTAATATCCAAATTAATTATTATATAATGGTTGAATTTAATTATACATGTGTGAGATATAATATTTGAATATATTTTAGTAATATATTTATACATTTTAATTATTTATGTGATAATTATTTGAATTATATATATGTTATACAAGTTTGATTAAGTGTTTTTAGTAATATACTTAAATGGTCAACCATATATATAATGAATACATTATTTTATATTTGTGATAATATAAAATATGATAAAATATATTTTTGTTAATTATTTTTGTGATAATTAAATATTAATTTATATGTGATATAAATTATATAAATATTTTGATAATATATTTAAGTTAATTATTTATGTAATAATTGACATTGATCTTTCTACATATGTTATAGATGGTCAATTATGATGCAAACCTCGCGTAATCCCAATGGAAAAGGGTCAAGATGAACTTGAGGAAATTGTAACTAAAAAATGTACTTATTGTATTTATATATAACACATAGTGTATTATTTTATTGTATTGAATAGAGAAATGCAATTTTTTGTGTATACTGATTTTATTATTTTGTAAAACATGGTTTTACAAATTTAATTTTCAATTTGTTTGAATGATCAAATTATGTAATAATTGAATATTCGAGTTCTTTTCAAAATAATTTGATTTGTTATCACCAAGTTCGATCAAAGGAAAGAACTCTAGATCTAATGAGTTGACCTAGGGTGATCATTA